>JAWPHD010009989.1:0-98179 GCA_037043455.1 Cyrtodaria siliqua
CTTTAAGGTGAGGGTAATGAAACACTACAAGAGAATCAGCAATGTGTACATGGTAATGTGTTTGCAAAGTAATACCAATTACAATTGGCTTTTGTGTCATAGTGAAAAATTCCCAATTTATGGCAGAACAATGCAAATTTTCTCAGTTGAATGGGTACCAGTACCATTCCCAAAAGGGTGAAGAAAAAAACAACGCTGCTGTGCTTATGTCTTGTAGCAGTAAATAAGCAAGCTACCCACATTGATTGCGTTGGGAAATAGGTCCTTAAAGAAAAATTACCAGTCATTTATAATTGACTATAACATTTCAAACATTGCGCTTTATGCGTAAAATTTGGGTGTTTTAGATTTGCGCTAGAGTTATAAACCTTTCAGGAACTATGTTGTTTTGGAAATAAATGAATATTTTACAGATCCTCTAACAAGTCCAAGCTTCAACTAAAACAGCTCGAAAGATGCTTGCTTTCAAAATTATTCTGGGTGAAAATATAGCAAGATTGCCATGTGTCTCTTTAAACTATGAGTGACTGCTATTCTAGTATGTTTTATCATTATAAGATTAACCATGTACCAGCAAATACATTAAAATGAGCAAATTAAAATAAAAATTATCAATTGAATAATACAAAGGAGTAAATGAAATGAAATGAATTAAAATTTAATAATTTGTGACTGGAAATGTCATACAGATAGCACAAAAATTACCTCCCTCCTTTCAGACATTCCAGAGAAAAACACTAAATATAGGTATTTCCCCTAATAGTAGCCCCCGGGCGCTATGCAAAATGTATTGTATTATTATTTTTTCCATTTTATTAGGGTTATACTTAAAAGCCATTCTTGTCGGATTGTACCCCAAACTGAGCCTCAAATGTAGTATTCAGTTTCCATCAAACTTACAATATTGCACTATTTGTTTTTTTAAATCTTTGAAGGCTATGCCCGTATATGCCTTCAGTAAATATTGCGGTATAAGTTTTACAGGTTTTGTAAAAATAATGTTTAGATTTACATCCCGATTATGGAATCAAAATATGAAAAGCCTGACTTTTTTCCTCTTTGGAATTGTTAATAAAACTCCTATTTACACAACATGATCGTTTATACTGGTAACTATGTTATATGGCTTTAGTTGTACCTTTTAAGTTGAAGTTGAACTGGGTTTTATGGCGCACCAACACAAAAAGGTTATATGACGCCAACAGGATATAACATAAAGTAGCCTACATTCATTATATAGCTACAACCTTGCCAAATGAAATAGTTTCAGATGGAGCCACAGCAAGCCGAAACTAAATTATTTTTTGACAAATTATAAAGGTTATTACTAAGGAATCTAGGATCATCCTTCACTCCTCTGTCTCTTTTAATTAAAATACAGAGATAATCGACTCCAGTGCATGGAAAAGGCAGTTAAGGTCCAATTTTGACCCGACAAAGTATATGTATATTCACGGAATTACTAAATTGTGGCCATTTTGCTCAAAGGCTGGAAATCTAAACATTGATTTTACTTGATCACAGTTACATAGAGCAAAGGAAAAAATGCCCTTTAGGTGGATTACAGATTTAAAGTTTAAAAAAAACCGGAACATCGTGCGATAAAGGTGAGTATAATACTATTGTAAACACTGTACAGCAAAATAGTAAGCAATAAACACGTAAACTCTTCACTAAGTCATTAATACATGCGTCACGACTTGTGTACCATAAAACATGCGTTGACAAGAGATTTACAAATATTATATAAATCAACTAATAACAAAACAATTAACAATAGCATCCCTCTAAAACATTTATACTTAAAACCCAACACTTTTCGTCCGCTTCAAATACCTTCTCCGAAATTTTTACTTTATCATATGCCATCTGTATTCAGAAGTTCAGCATTCAACTTAAACAATTATTTTTAGGTCTTCCACTTTTTAATACGATTCAAATATAAAAATGTATGAATTTTCGAAACTGGATCTTGTTTTTAAATCGAAATTAAACCAGTATGAACGTTAACTAAAATGAGGTTGTTGCATGAATGCATGATTATTTTATTTTTTTTATCTCCTTCAGGCTCTCTCGTTTCTATCGTCTTATTCTGATTAATGAAGTATATTCACGGAAGTTATTTTTGAATTATATATAATTTCTGTATATTCAATAAAAACAAATTCTCGACTTGATACAGTACATATATGTTTACAAAATAAACATTGCCCCCTATTAATTTGGCTCTTTTGCTCGATTAATTCAATTCAATGCATTTGGTAAAAAATCTGATTAATTGAACATTTCCAATATTTTAATTTTTTCATGATAAATTCAGTAAAATTAATAAAAAAAATCAAATTATATTCAAAATTCATTACATTTATTCAGGTTTAACAAAATAATTTATCTCACGCATTCACTCTGTCACCATTATTGTCTCCCTTGTAAAACATTACCCATATATAATTACTATTATTAAAAAAAGAAATATGTCTAATTATATTAAATAGAAATATATATCTACTTTTATTAAACACAAAAATACATCTACTTTTATTAAACACAGCAATATATCTTCTTTTATTAAACACAGAAATACATCTAGTTTTATTAAACACAGAATATATTTACTTTTATTTAACAAAGCTTTAGTTAAACTAACCTACATGCGTAGTAACAATGAAACACTTCACTTCAAAAATGTATTTAAATGTAAAAAACATGATTACAATTTAAAAGATTTTAAATCAAAATCATAAATTTGTCATGTTCATCATCACATTTATTAATTAAAAGACGGTTACAATTCTACCAGGTATTGTTGATATCTTTCTTTGTCATCGACAACACACTTATATCATACATGTCTGTCCGGCTGGACTATGAACATGATGCTGGCTGAACAAAACATACTGGTAACAAAGTAATACCCAACAATTTAGCATTTACAGAATTATTCCTTATCTTGATAAACCCTGGTATTGCAATACATGAGCAATGGATTTGGTGATGATTCAAATCATGACAAAACGTTAGATAAAATACTGCCATCAACTTTAAGGTGGGAATAAAAAACATATAACAAAGCTTACACTTACAGATCTACCCAATAAAAGCAATATTTTTATAAATTTAACAATAAATGCATTTGTAAAAAAATAACGACTAGACTCTGAAATCGCAAAAACTTTCAAAAGTCTAAAAGTCTGAAATGTTGACCAATTTACATTAGAGACAAGACATGAGGTTTGCAGGACACCTCTGACAATTAATGACCCTATCTGACTCATGTTAAAAAAAATAATTCAGAACAAGAACAGTATAGGACAGTAACCCCGATTCTAGTGACATTACTTTTCTATCCGTCTAGACGATTGTTTTTAATGTTAGAAATCAACATCTATCCAAAATACACAATGCTGGCCACATTTGACCTCCTCAATTTATTTTCAATGTTGATTTGGATTTCTTGTAATGAAGATAGATACTGAACTTTTTAATAAAAAAAATAAAAATGGAATATATCTAACGGAAACACCACTTTTCATGACAGGTCCTAAATAAAATTATGCAGTTACAAAGGAAACAACTGATGAGACAACAAGCACAATATTGGTCCATATTTTAAAAACAAAACAATATGAGAGATTCAAATATATGCTATAAATATAAACAGACTGACGGGAACACTAAAACAAAAAACAAGACGCTTCAATTGTAAATGTAGAATAAATCCTAACAACCAGTCAATCACAATTGTTGATTATAGCCTAATGTAAAGTCCACTGCTTAGCTATTATTCCTGTAAACTGCCATCTCTATTTTGCCATTTCTCACTTCTCAGAGTTTCATGACCCTGGTAGAAGTCCCCAGTCTTACTACTGATTACACTGGGGATAAATAGTGGTGGGCACTCTTAAGTTTTTAATTAATATTTAGACAACTAAGCCTCTTTTAAAAATTGAATATGTTAATGTTAAACTGATTAATTATAAACAAATAATAACAAGACCATGTTTGCTGTTTACATTTACACAAACAAGCACACATCACATTAATTATAGATTGATTATTAAACTATTAAATTCAGATTAAATTAAAAACACTCCCATGCTGATGCATCTGGTTTGTCAAACACTCACTGAAGCATCTGATTTGTCAAACACTCACTCATGTATCTGATTGGTCAAACCCTCACTCATGCATCTGATTGGTCAAAAACTCACTCATGCATCTGATTAGTCAAACACGTTTATACTGATGCATTTGATTGGTACACCCATACTGTTGCATCTGATTGGTCAAACACTCCCATACTGATGCATCTGATTGGTCAAACACTCCCATACTGATGCATCTGATTGGTCAAACACTCCATACTGATGCATCTGATTGATCAAACACTCCCATACTGATGCATCTTATTGGTCAAACACTCCATACTGATGCATCTGATTGGTCAAACACTCCATACTGATGCATCTGATTGGTCGAACACTCCATACTGATGCATCTGATTGGTCGAACTCTCCATACTGATGCATCTGATTGGTATATCCCATACTGTTGCATCTGATTGATCAAACACTCCCATACTGATGCATGTGATTGGTCAAACACTCCATACTGATGCATCTGATTGGTCAACCATTCTCACATGTAGTGCCAGAGGATTAACACAAGTTAACATTTTGATACTCTGGCAAGTAAAAATAGATTTGACTACAAAGTTTTTTTCCATTCAGTAAATAAGAAAACCATTTTAAAGTTTGTCCTTATTCTACATATTAATTATAGAAAGTTTAAAGAAGACAAGAAAAAATATAATCTGACTAAGTGAAACACTCAAAAATATATGACTGTCTAAAGAACTTGTTATCTCCCTTCACCAAGACACACACACACTATATCCATTAATGCTCTCCCTTTACTTGACTTGTTCATACTTGGCCTTGTTGATATTCTTTGCCAGGCAGCAGGCAAGCGCAGCTCCTAGCAGCTGTAAAATACAAAACATTAATAGTTATCTACCTTTAGTTGTAAAAAGAGTATGAAAGGAGAAATTTGAAAAGTGCCGAAAATGATACATATAAAAAAATACTGCAGTTTCGGTTTGAGACTGTTCATGAGCGATCGTGAAAAAAGCTTGTTAGCTTTCATGCTCTCTAGCCCCGGGTTGAGCAGAAATCAATATTTAAAATGTCAACATTACGAAATTTTAACAATCCCGAAGATGTTATTAAATGCATATGATGGTGAACATGAAACCTTCAATGTGGTCTTTTCATACCATTCCGTGTGTCCATTGTCAGTATAATGTGACTGGGTGTGGTATCATGGCATGTGTCTATGGCCTTGTCTTCCTGCATGGAAGCACTAAAAGCGTGACCAATGAGCTGACGGTTACAAGTGACGCATCGTGACATGACCGAAAGATTGCTGAAAATTATGTTAAACTCCACACATACATACCTGGAAGAAGGAGATTCCCAGGGCCACATCACACCACCAATCACCAGCATATTGCCCACACATACATACCTGGAAGAAGGAGATTCCCAGGGCCACACCACCAATCACCAGCATATTGCCCACTCATACATACCTGGAAGAAGGAGATTCCCAGGACCACATCACACCACCAATCACCAGCATATTGCCCACACATACATACCTGGAAGAAGGAGATTCCCAGGGCCACATCACACCACCAATCACCAGCATATTGCCCACACATACATACTTAAAAGAAGGAGATTCCCAGGGCCACACCACCAATCAACAGCATATTTCCCACACATACATATCTGAAAGAAGATTCCCAGGGCCACACCACCAATTACCGGCATATTGCCCACACATACATACCTGGAAGAAGGAGATTCCCAGGGCCACACCACCAATCAACAGCATATTGCCCACACATACATACCTGAAAGAAGGAGATTCCCAGGGCGACATCACCAATCACCAGCATATTGCCCACACATACATACTTAAAAGAAGGAGATTCCCAGGGCCACACCACCAATCAACAGCATATTGCCCACACATACATACCTGAAAGAAGGAGATTTCCAGGGCAACACCACCAATCACCGGCATATTGCCCACAAATACATACCTGAAAGAAGGAGATTCCCAGGGCCACACCACCGATCACCAGCATATTGGCCTTCATGAAGTCACTCACTAAACCAAAACATCCCTATAAAGGAAGGTTAGGATTAGCTTAATTATTTTAAAAGTCCTACAAATGAGCAGTTATGAAATGTGTTGTTCCCTGAGGTTATAATATTATGTAAGAATACAGTTCAGCAGACTGGCCTTAATTCGACAACAGCCACCTCGACAACTCAGTGGACAAGGCATTGGCTCTACAGACCTCAGCTCCACGTGGTTGCGCTACCTGGCAGAGGCATGTCTGAGGGGAAACTTTATCCTTCGTCTCATTTCCCTCTGACGCTGCTGTACAAATGTAACTTAATCGGATGTGTTAATGGGACGTTAAACCCCATTTGACTTTGTATCATTTCGTCAACATTTATATATAAAGTGTCTCCGTGGCCGAATGGTTAACAACGTTGCGTTGTTAACCTTCGCCTCTCACCGCTGCGGGTTCGAATCCCACTGGGAGCTCAACTTGTAAGTGAGGAAGTGTCGATTCTTACGGATGGCGGGAGGTGTACAGTACTGGTTCTACCCAGGAAAAGTGGGTGGTCAGCCTCCACCACAAAAAAATCGACCGTCATATATAACCTTGCATGTGTTGAAAATGATGTAAAACATCATACAGAGTCAACATTTATACAATGATCACCTCCATTATGATCATGTATACAGTTAAAGACTTGTTTAACATGCATGTTTGCTAAATTATTTATTAGTAACATCTGAAATAGAGAAACACTTGTTCTGGGGCTTTTTTCCAGAAAATTGGAAAAAGGCCTAGGCCTGCTGATTTTGCGAAAAAGAATCGCAAGATTGTCAAAATTGGGGAAACTAGAAAATGTGTCCAAGGGACCCAAATGCCCCGATAAAGGGTTATCGGTTGCTTGCAAAATGGAGTAACAAAATGTTAAGTGTAATATTAAAAGGCAAGTTATATGGAGCTCATTTTGGTAGGAACATAATGGTGCCATATAGATGTAAGTGTGTATGAAGTTTGAATACTGTAAGGCTTTTGGTATGTAAGTAATTGACTTAATAAACAAGAGGGCCAACATGGCCCTAAATAGGGCCAACATGGCCCTAAAGCGATCACCTGAGTACTGGCCCATTATCGAACTTCTTCTACAAACTTTGGACCCCCGGGTCACGGCCACTTTTGACCCGGGGACTTAATTTGAACAAACTTGATAGTCTAGGCATTGGCGATCATTTTAAAAGAACGACTGTCGAAATCTGTTTAGCGGTTCTTGAGAAGAAGATTTTTAAGGTTTCAACCATATATGGTAATGGCAGCCATCTTGGATGTCGCGCTGACCTAATTTTAACAAATCTAAAAAACATTCATCTAAGGATCATCCACGTGAAGTTTGGTCAAAATTGGCCAAGTGGTTTCTGAGGAGAAGTCGTTTGAAGCAAAAATTAACGACGACGGATGACGGACGAAGAGTGATCCCTAGATTGGTGTTCCGCGGAACACGTGTGTCGTCGGCGCTTTGTCAGTATAACAAGGTTTTTTGGACCAAGATAAATGACCTTGACAATAATTTTTCGTGAAGAGAACAATGAGTATTTAACCCATATAATGACCTTCAGTGTAACCTTGACCTTTATATTTTAGTATGGCCATGTGGATGTTGTCATGATGAGTATATATTGAAAGTTTGATGAATGAGAAAGTTATAGCGAACGTTAAGTTTTCGTTAAGTTTTCGTGAAGGAAAAAAATAGTATTTAACCCATATAATGACCTTCAGTGTGACCCTGACCTTTATATTTTAGTATGTTCATGTGTATGTTGTCATGATGAGTATATATTGAAAGTTTGATGAAGAAATAGCACGAAATGAGAAAGTTATAGCTAATGTTAAGTTTTCGTGAAAAAGAAAAAAAAGTATTTAACCCATATAATGACCTTCAGTGAGACCTTGACCTTCATATTTTAGTATGGTCATGTTGATGTTGTCATGATGAGTATATATTGAAAGTTTGATGAATGAGAAAGTTATAGCGAACGTTAAGTTTTCGTGAAGGAAAAAAAGAGTACTTAACCCATATAATGACCTTCAGTGTGACCCTGACCTTTATATTTTAGTATGGTCATGTTGATGTTGTCATGATGAGTATATATTGAATGTTTGATGAAGAAATAGCAAGAAATGAGAAAGTTACAGCTAATGTTAAGTTTTCGTGAAAAAGAAAAAAAGAGTATTTAACCCATATAATGACCTTCAGTGAGACCTTGACCTTTATATTTTAGTATGGTCATGTCGATGTTGTCATGATGAGTATAAATTGAAAGTTTGATGAAGAAATATCAAAAAATGAGAAAGTTATAGCCAACGTTCAGTTTTCGTGATGAATGGACTGACGGACGGACGGACGTTAAAGTGATCCCTATGTATCATATTTTTCTTCGAAAAGGCGACACAAAAATTTATAGTAAAACACACATGACATAAATTAATTCACTCCTTTTGTGGTGAATTACTTTCTATAATTATGTACCTCTGTGTATATGTCAAGGGTTGCGTTTGTTGCCTCCAATGGTAAATTAAAGTTGACACATTTATTTTTATCGCCCTTGCAGCATGATGTTGGAACAACATGGGTATGGTTTGTAGTCTCCTGACCTTTTCCCCAGGTAGTGGCAAACCAATCTTTATATCCGTCCCTACCACAACACTTCAGCTGAAATTGGCAAGTATGTAAGTATTTAACCCTTAAACTGCTACAAATATATAATGGACTGTTCTTTGAGGGGGGGTTCTCATAACAGGATAACAGCAAATTCAACCTGATTCTTGCACATCACACACCTTTTCACAAACTCCCCGCAGTGGTTACTTCCCCTTTGTTACAGTAATCACTGCCACCATACACATTTATAGCTGAAATCCAGCTGTTTAATTTTTTGGTGAAATACTTTTTAGGCCAATATTTCAACTTGCTTTGTTCATAATATAGGAAAATAGTGTGAAAAACGGTATCTGTGTACAAAAATAATTTATTTATATAAAAAAAATCTATTTTAGCGAACATGCACACCGGTTACTAAGTTACAGTACTTGTAAACAAACATGTAGTCCGTTGACAACATTACAGAAGCTTTTCGTAAATTTAATAAAGAGATTACACCCAACCCAAAACCAGGTTGAATGTTTTCAACATCTTCTCGAAGGTGATGATCCATGTTATTGTCAATTGCCTGTTGGTTACGGCAAAAGTTTGCTGTACCAAGCATTACCTAGTGTATCGCCATTTTTTGTAATCACATGGCCTCAGCTATCGTCACGTGATTTGTGTGGTGGCAGGGATTAGTGGCTACAGTTTTTTTTTTATGTGTTTTGTGAATGCAGCCTGTGCCTGTGCCATTGTGAAAAATAGCGGCATTTTTCTAGAAATTGTGAAATATTATAACAAAAGAGCAATAAACTTTTTTCACATTTATTTTCACAGTTTAATATCTCTTGGTTTTAAGTTTTGTTTTTGGTAAATACAGACTATAGTTTTA
Source organism: Cyrtodaria siliqua (assembly GCA_037043455.1). NCBI lineage: Eukaryota > Metazoa > Mollusca > Bivalvia > Adapedonta > Hiatellidae > Cyrtodaria > Cyrtodaria siliqua. The sequence continues at coordinate 9,667 of JAWPHD010009989.1, forward strand.
ACACCAGCGTATATTAAGACTAGTATCCTTACTGGTCTGTATTTACCCAATTTGTTTCATTTTTCAGATTGTGAATTTTTTGGATATAATTGTGTAAAAAGGATACTTTTTGGAATTGTGAATGGGGCCGAATTTCGGCCCCAAATTAGGCATAAAAAACCCACTGGGCTACAATATCCCTGCGCGGAGATTGACCTTCTCACTGTGATTAACATTTGTGGAAAATGGCACAAAATTCCCTTCAGTAATTTCGAGGTTATGGCCGAGAAACAAAGGACAAGGTATGATAAGGGTGTATTTTGGCCCCCAATATGTTCAAAATACAAAAAAACAATATTTAAATATAATCTGTTGTGCATGTTGAAGTAAATTGATCATATTCTATCTTCAAAATATATTTTTATTTATTTTATTTATCTAGAAGAATTAACAGGGTCTTAAACAAGAGCTGTCGGAGAACAGCGCAGCTCGACTATTCGATTTTTCGGAGAATAATAAATTTATAGCTAGTATATACCATCAGAAAACAAGGCTACAACAATGTGGGGTGGGGTTTGGAGCACAACATAACTATGTGTAAGAATTGACCAAAACTATACAGAAATATGTATAATTTTTTTTTTTTAAAAATTCGAGTTTTGAGTGGGGTGCGGGGTGGGGGTGGGAGAGAGGCGAGGGTGATGGTGGGGGGAGTGGGGGTGGTGAGGGCAACATATATGTGTAAGAAGCTATGTAATAATTCACCAAAACAACACAAAAATATGAAGAAAAAAAAATAATTAAAAAATCGAGTTTGAGTGGGGATGGGGTAGAGGCGTGGGGTGGGGAGGGCAACATGTGTAAGAATTGACTAAAACAACAAAGAAATATGTAAAAAAAAAATAGTTTCAAGTGGGGGTGGGGTGGGGGGAGCGGGGTGGGGAGAGGCGGGAGTGAGTTGGGGGCTGGGGGAGGGTGCAACATATAATTATGTGTAAGAATTGACTAAAACAACAAAAAAATATGTAAAAAAAAAAAAAATCTAGTGTGTGTGTGTGGGGGAGGGGGGGGGGGGGAGGGTAAGAGGCGGGTGTAGGTGGGGGGTGAAGGTGGGGGGGGGGGGGGGGGGGTGATGGGGCAACATATGTGTAAGATTTGACAAAAGCAACACAGAAATATGTAAAAAAAAAAAGTTTCAAGTGGGGGTTGGGTGTGGGGGAGAGCGGGGGGAGAGGCGGGAGTGGGTTGGGGGCGGGGGGAGGGGGCAACATATATGTGTAAGAATTGACTAAAACTAAAACTAAATCTTGATTTTTTAAAAACTCACGGCGTCCCGTTAGTTTTTCTCTTCACTTGCATTTGTTCAATCATTAATAGTAATTGTTAGAATAGTTCAAAGCAAATTATTTTTAAATACCGGTATTACTAACTTTTTATAATAGTGCATCAATAATATATTTAAAAATTTGGTGAAATAGTGAAGAAATTTGAAATCTCAATTTTTAATTTAATCATATGCAAGCAGTTTTTAAGTCAAAATGATGCAGGATAAGTAAATTGAGGAGCAAATTTTAATGTTTGAATAAAACTCAAGATTGCCATGTGTCCCTTTAATATGTCGGAAAATCCTGTTAATAAAACTTGTTTTTGAATTAAGAGTGTTTTTTTTAAACAAATAATTCCGTTACACATAAAGGCAAAAAGGGCGGGCATATTTTTGAACAATTGAACATCAAAGGTTGTTCTTATACATGACAAATCACTGTCAATGATGTTTTTGTTTTCAAAAATGTTTAATACCTGTATTGAGTGTACTATATCAATAAAACTTTCAAAACTCATTATAAAAGATGTATTCATTTGACACGAAGGTTACATTTAATTTATATTGCATCTGCTTAATTACGGAGATACCAACCAGATTGGTCAAAGCAAGACATTCTGAAGTGAAGGGATCGTGGGCGACTGAATCCTTAAATGACAAGGAAATTTAAGCCTTGCTCTATATGCACACTAATTTTACCTGTTCCTGAAGTCCATCAAAACCATGTTGTGAATCCGTTGTATTGCCGTAATTTTTCAGTGCAAGCTCCAGGCCGTCCTTGAATCCAGTCTCTATCTGAAATTTATTGGAAAAAATTATTTTGTAATAGTTTGACAATATTTACAAGTGAAATATGAGAAATCTTTCATGGGTATCCAATGGAGATTGGGAATTCAAACACCAGATAAAACTGTTTTTATCAGAAACCAAAGTTCAGCTGAGGTTCCGATAAAAACAGTTTCAACGAGGGTTGGATATCCCTGAACCAGATAGCCATTGGCATTTTGGGTGTTGATGTTGCCAACCCAACTATTAAAGGGACAAACGGCAATCTATATTTTTTAAAAACTCAAGAGTCTTTTAGTTTTTCTACACAACTTGCATTTGATCAATCATTAATATTAATTAAATAGAGATTATTTAACTACTGGGATCGATTATAGGGAAATCCTTCACGAGATGGTAGACGTGTGGTTCTTTTCATGAACAAGCGTATGCGAGTGAGTGAAAAAACAAAACACGTCTACCATGGAGTGAAGGATTTTCCTATAATCGAACAGTTTAAATCAGTTTGTGCATGATTTTAACCGAATTTTTTCGCTTTACTGAACGTTATCGGCGGATGACGTCGACATCAGCACCACTTTATTGACGTCATAATTCAGCGTCACAGTTAGTTATTTTTGTGTTCGGAGTTAGTTATTAATATTTAGCGATTATGAATATTCTTTCACTGAGAAATCCCAATCTTTCACCGATAAAAATGTAATAAAAGAATACTATCAAGTAAATTGTTTTTGCATATATCCAGGCCCGTAACTACACTGAGGCATATATCCAGGCCCGTAACTACACTGAGTCATATATCCAGGCCCGTAACTACACTGAGGCAAACGGAGGCACTTGCCTTCGTCAGAATTTCTGGAGGTACGAAATTTTGAAAAAGAGTTTTAGTTAAAAATCAAAAAAACGTTTTCAACTGTTGAACAACAACGGTTCAAAAATGCCTAAAATGTAGGTTAGGCCATATTTTCCATATACTAGACTGGTGTTTATGGTTCGGTTTTGGTTAAGATTGTATAAAAATGTTGTATATATACATTAATCGGACATGCGTGAACATTTTATGGCTGCATATCTAGATCCAATTTTTTTTCAAATTTCATTAAATCAGTCCTCAAATGCAGGAAATCGCACCTACATTTAAATTTGTTTCGGGGCATGCTCCGGACCTCACTAGCAAAAGGATTTTTGCCTCCTTCAAATTTTCGGTCTGGTTACGGGCCTGTTTACAGACTGTTGCTTCTATTGCACCAATAATATGTTTAAAGTTCTCCAGCCATGTTTTTGTTTGATGAACATGTTTATGTTTATTTAAATCAAAATCAATTCACAACAATATATATTTACAATTCACACATTGCAATATCTGTGAAAAGCGAGAATAAGATCTTATTTGATGATGTAGTAAACTTTGAACAGGTAAATTAATCCACAGGTAAATGTATTTATCAATTATCTGGCAATAGTTGTGCAGCTGTACAATTCAGATTTACCTCATTTCCCCCATAGGGGTCCGGCTCATGTGCTTCTTCGCTAAATACCAGTTGAAATCGAACAAAAGTGTCCTACATGAGTTGGGAAGACATCTGAGTCCAGCAGCCATATATATCATAGAATAGAACATTATAATGTTCTATTCTATATAATGTTCTATTCTATGATATGGCTGCTGGACTCAGATGTCTTCCCAACTCATGTAGGACACTTTTGTTCGATTTCAACTGGTATTTAGCGACATAGCACATGAGCCGGACCCCTATGATTTCCCCATGCAGTCTTGCAATGCATGGTATAAGTAGTATCTACGTCACGCAAATAATACTTATTTTTACATACAACTTAGTAGCGGTTTTCAATATACATGTATGTTTCTCTCTGAGACTAACAAAAAATGTTCATATGATGTTTAAGAGTTAAATTTATTAATTGATAATACTACAAAAAGGGTGGCCATTCATCTTTAAACTATGGTAGAATAGGACAAAACAATCAACATTTTTTTTATTTAATTATATGCAAGCAGGTTTCAAGTCCAAATGTTAATGGATTATTACATTGGGACACAAACAATCGGATGAAAAATGTAGCAGTTGCGAGGACAAGCTTTTTATCTGAATAATAGTCTTGATAAAAAGTTTCAAGATTGCCGCGTGTCCCTTTAATGTTAACATTAACGTTGATCTGTGCGACTGTTATCTGCTGCAATGATCCAGCATTCCTGAACATATTTTTCAGTCTTAAAGCTTAGCTGTTTCTAAAAGTATCCCCCATTGCTCATAAATATTTGTTATTATTGGAAGGTACCAGCTTAAATTTTTAGTTTGCCACAAAAGTCAATTTGACCAAAATGTTTTATCAGAATCCAATATAATTGAAACCCAGATTATACAGGATGGTGTATCAAAAGACACAGCTGGTGGAGAACTCTCTTTTATAGTTATACCATTATACCACCATTGCATCGTGGATAACAGAAATTATAGAATAATGTTATGTTTCACTTTCATGATGTAAGCTATGTGATAAATCATTGCTCCGAACAAATTGAAAATAAATAAATAAAAAAATAAAATAAATCATTTTAGCATCAAAAGTTTTAGGGTCAGCCCCTTAAAAATAGGGTCGGTCGGTCCACCGGAAACGCATCTATTTTTCTTTTTGGCCTTAAAGGAATGTATGAAATAGTCTACACAAATTACCCCAAACCTTTGTCCAGTATCAGGTGAGTTGCTATACAGTCATGTACATCTGTCACTTACTGTTTACCAAGATAATGTCAGCCAGCGCATAAAGCACGTCTTATTAATTCATATTCTGATTGAGATCAATAATGATACATGTGAATAAATGAAGACAATATATTATTAATGATTTCCTATTTTGATCTTACTATCAATATATTCAACCCGCTAAGCACGACTATAATAGCCTTTGCGTCCATTGTAAACCTAGATCAGCCTGTGAGTAATGATCAAGGTTTACAATGTCCATCTGCTGATCAGTCGTTTTCCCCAAAACACCCCTTGGTCACATAAATGGAATGGTCTTAATTCAAAGAAAGAACAGTCCATTATATATATGTAGGGGGTTAAGGGTTAATCAATTCTGTATTTGACAAAGCAAGTGGTAATTTTATAAACATTCTGCTGTTATAATTGGGTGTGTTCATCATTCAGGGAAGTAATATCATTTTTAGCTCTACTGGCCAAGGGCCAGCAAGACGGTAGGGCCTTCATTTTTCATCCTATCTTTACCAAACTTTACCAGATTATTAATAACAATGAAAGCTCGAACAAGTTTGAAAACCAGCCATATCGAACAAGTAACAGCGGAGTTATTGCCCTTGATTTAGTTAAAAATGCTATATTTTGTCTCATTAAGACGACAGAGCCTTCATTTTTCATCCGATCTTTACCAAACTTTATCAGATTGTTAATGTCAATGAAAGCTAGAACAGGTTTGAAAAACAGCCAGATCGGATCATTAACAGCGGAGTTATAGCGGAGTTATGGCCCTTGATTTTGTTAAAAATGCTATAATTTGACTCGTTAGTTCGATAGGTCCTTCATTTTGCATCTGATCTTACTGATCATACCAAACCAGATTTTTTTAAAAAAAACTTCAGTTTTTTCATTTATTTTTTATTTTATTTTTTTCAGTTTTTTTTATAGCTCTATTGACCGAGTTCGAAAACCAGCCAGATCGGACCAGTAACAGAGGAGTTATAGCTCTTGTTTAGTTAAAAATGCTATATTTTGCCTCGTTAATATGGTAGGGCCTTCATTTTTCATCTGATCTTTACCCAACTTTACCAGATTCTTTAGTTATGGCCCTTGATTTAGTTAAAAATGCTGTATTTTCCCCAAATCTTTCAAAAAAAGTAAATTGCAGTCACTCACTTCATTGATGTTATAAGAGCCATGTTAGCCAGTAGAGCGTCCACAGGCCCTATTGGGCCTCTTGTTTTTGTAAAGATCACCTGCGTAAATTAAGTCAGAAAATTTCTTTATTTCAAATAAAAAATAAAAATCTTATAGATTATTACTGGCTATAGGTATGACCATCATTGATGATGTGCAGTGTTTAGTGTAGTGTACCCTATATAGGTATGACCATCACTGGCACAGTGTTGAGTGGGGTCTACCCTATACAGGTATGACCATTACTGGCACAATGTTTAGTGTAGTCTAACCTATTAGGTATGACCATTATTGGTGCAATGTTTAGTGTAGTCTACACTATTTAGGTATGCCCATTATTGGTATAGTGTTAAGTGCATTCTACCCTATATAGGTATGACCATTACTGGCACAATGATTAGTGTAATCCTACCTATTAGGTTTGACCATTATTGGTGTAGTGTTTAGTGTAGTGAATGTAGTCTACCCAATTATTGGTACCCAAATACCCGAATGTAGGTATGACCATTATTGGTGGTGCATTGTTTAGTGTAGTGACTGTCGTCTAACCAATATTGGTATGACCATTACTGGCACAGTGTTTAGTGTAATCTACCATATGTAGGTATGGCCATTATTGGTGCAGTGTTGGGTGGGTTCTAGTCGATATAGGTATGACCATTACAAGCACAGTGTTTAGTGTAGTCTACCCTATGTAGGTATGACCATTACTGGCACAATGTTGAGTGTAGTCTGCCTTATATAGGTATGTCCATTACTGGCACAATATTTAGTGCAGTCTACCCTATATAGGTATGAACATTACTGGCACAATGTTTAGTGCAGTCTACCCTATGTAGGTATGAACTTTACTGGCACAATGTTAAGTGCAGTCTACCCTATGTAGGTATGACCAGTATGTGTGGTGTCAGACCGGTCAAAATCAGCCCATTGAACACAATGCAATATAGGCTATATTTGGAGATCAGTCACAACCCTAGTGAAAATGTGACCAAAATTTCAGTGATATTTCAGTGAAATCTTAGTGATATTTCACTGAATTTTTTGGTCGAGATTTCATGAAATTTCAGTGAGATTTCAGTGAAATATCACTGATATCTCACTAAGATCTCAATGAAATTTCATGAAATCTCGACCAAAAAATTCAGTGAAATATCACTGAGATCTCACTGAAATATCACTGAAATTTCATGAAATCTCGACCAAAAAAATCAGTGAAATATCATTGAGATTTTGCCAAGATTTCAGTGAGATTTCACTGATATCTCAGTGAAATTTCATGAAATCTTGACCCAAAAATACAGTGAATATCACTGAGATTTCATTGATATTTCGCTGATATCTCAGTGAAATTTCATGAAATCTTGACCAAAAAATTCTTGACAAGATTTCGTGAATTCCCCTTAGTAAAAACCAAGCCATTGAAATCCATTAATTGTCCATTTATTTTCTAGCCATTGATTTTGCATTGAAATACAATTGATTTGTTATAAATATGAATATTAATGAGAAGACGACGAAAATCCATTGAAACACCATTGATTTGAGGCGAAAAATGTAAATGAGGTACCATTTCTATGACGTCACAGAAAAATGGTAAAATAATGGTCTAAATATGCAAATGAGCTTTAATATAAATGAAATAACAATGGCAAAACAATGGGTGTTAATACTCCATTGAAAAACCATTGAAATAACAATGGTTTTTAATACTTCATATAGGAACACCACTGAAATACCATTGAAATACCGTTTAATGGGAATACCGATTTTGGACATTTAAGCGTGATGTTAGCAGTAGTTTCACCAATTTTGTTTTACTGCAACCTTATTGGACATGAAATCAAGACACAATTTAGATTAAGCAGAAAGTCCAAAAATGTGACACAACATAAAGTTCTTCTGGTTTTTAACAATCAGATCTTGAAGAGCTTAACACTATTAAAATGGCATGATTATTGCAAACGTTTTTTGTTTTTATTAAACAGAGCTATACCTGTCTCTAGAAATGCCACGGAATACTGTAAAATTCCGCGGAATTCCACTCGGAATTATTTTCCGTCCTCCCAATCACTAGGAAATACTACCAAAAAAAAAGTAAAAGGAAAGATTACAGCAATAAAAACAAAGATTCCGCGGAAATCCATGGAAACTTTGAAGATTCAGCGGAAATCCATGGAAACTTTGAAGATTCAGTGGAAATCCGTGGAAACTTTGAAGATTCAGCGGAAATCCATGGAAACTTTGAAGAATCGGCGGAATCTTTTATGTTTCCGTAGATTTCCACGGAATTTTGCAGGCTTCACTGAAAATAAAAATTCCTCGGAAATAATTATGTTCCATGGAATAGTTGGATTTACACGGATTTTGTCCACCATTTTCCCCAGAAAAATTATTTGCTGCTAGGGTAATCTGAAAATATTAAAAAACTAAAAAATGTTTTCCCTGAACAGGCATGAACATGCCAGGCTCATCCTCCAAAATTTACCATGAAAACCATGGAAACCCCGGAAAGTGTTCCCTAGGAAAAACCAGTAAACCCCGGAATAGATCAAAAGCGAAGAAAAAACGGAAAATTATAGGAGACTCCCATACCAAAACTTGCCAACACGGTGCACATGAACTACTCACACAAGATCTAACCTGGTCCTAAATGCTCACGTCCATTTTAACATGCAAATTAGGTAGAGCTCACGTGAGCGATATGAGCAATGTTAGCGGTGTGAGAACTACCTACTTTGCATGTTAAAATGCACGTGAGCGACATTAGCGATGTGAGCAACATGAGCACTCTGGTGTATTTTTACTCTCTGAAAACATACAAAATGGCTGGCGAATTTGACGTTAAAACACAAATGCCCCTTTTATACACGAACATGGCCTGCATATACAGTAATAAAAAGAAGACCGCAAACGATACATGGAGGTAAAAAATATTTAATGATCTCATACTGTTTGTCAGTCCGGCATTACCAATTGGTCATGCAGACATTTATTTCAAGATCACCAACCTCTTCGGTTCAAATCCCAGCTGGGGCACATACATGGTTTGTAGCGAATGGATTATCGTCTAGACAATACATTAAAGATTTCTGAGGTCTTCCACACCACCATTAAAACTGACACAGTTTCAAACCAACAAATCTACACTGAACAAGGTCACTTACTTGTTTCCTATACATTAGGCCAATTAAAACAATGTGTGGTGCCATATACCCGACCGACCCTAGATTTTTGGACAATTTTCACCAATTCTAAAAAAAAAATCCTTGTTTTTCCGAGAAAAAATACGAAAGTACACGAGGCAAATCTTTGCAACTCAGAAAGTGGCGCTTCCGGTAAGCAAGATGGCGGCCTCCTCGATTTTAATCTTAGGAATCCGTATCGAAAAATGTTATGGCATTAGGAAATTAGGTTTATTGATGAACACTGGCTAACATGATGGAGGAAGTTACAAGGTAACATGAAACAGACCAACTTCCAGTCTAGGCTTTTTTTACTGGTTTAAAAATCTGTCACCAAAAAAAAGGTTTTCCCAAATGTAATTGGAACTACACATATTGTTTTATTTGGCCTTATGTGCGCAACAAACTGCATACTACTGGACTTTTACACCAAGACTATAAAAAACAAATTCTTATATGGGCGTGTGTACTTGGAACTACTGAAAATACAAGATAGTAACTGGAGTTTATAACACATAAAATAAAAAAATTATATTTCATAATGTATATAAATATTTCTTAAAATTCTTCCAATTAAATTATGCACATCGTGCAAACAATATCAAAAAATAAATAATTGCCTTCTTAAGCATCCGAAGAAGGCATATAATAAATTATATAAATATTGTAGTGAAGTTCAGGCATTAGCTGCTTCAATGATCCATTTACCAGTTCAGACTGCTTTTTTGATTATCAGTTCACCCAAGACCATTCATTGCGATTCTTGAGGCATTGTTCATGTAGTCTGTCAAGTCTCTTTTTTTTTTTATAAAGGTGCTTCTACAATCTTAACATATTTTGACACAATGTAAAAACAGCAGTCCAATGGCTGTACAGCGGCATCTCCAAACAATCTTCCTTGGTCACCAGTTTGGTAGGGACGTTGTTTTTTCCACCCGAGGTACTTTGACCTATGCACAGCAAAAGCTCATCCCTCATCTGCGCCTACATCATTTTTGGCCCCCGTGCGGTTCTGGGGCAAAGAATAGCGCCACTGCAGATCCTGTTGGATGGGTTACAGGTAGGCAGAGTGGTAGAACTCCCCAAATTCATGTTCATTTTATGTTCATGCTCATGAAAGGTCTTCATCATGACCCCTGCATTGTTTCAGGTGCCATCTTGCTCAAATCACTAGAGCAGTGGCAAAAAAACAATAAACGTGGCTCCAGCGTAAATAGAGTGTCTACAATAGAATTTGCAGCAACTCTGCAGTTGAGAAGGTTCTAGACGCCTTCTCTTATTTTATCTTGATGTACATGGAGGTTGGCTGTTCATTCCTGTTAGGCGCCATATAACCTTTCATGTGTTGGTGCACTTAAACCCCCAATTCTATTCATTTTTGGCCTCTCCAAGAAACCGAAATCTGAAAATAGATTATCATAAAACATTAAAACACATGTGTGTTTTTTCAAGTACGATCTGCCGTCCTAAATAGTTCGTTGTTTTTAATTAAACATTTAATAAAAAGTTTTTTCTGAGATTACCAGCTAGAGAGCGCTTTTATCAAAATGTGTGTGACTGCTGCAAGTGTCTACAATAAAATGATACCATAAGGTGAGTGTTCAGGGCCATTTAGCCATCATGTTTTATGTGCTTTCCCCCTTTCAACAAATACAGTTTTTGAAGCTGCAGTGTTTTTGTTTGAACTATATATAAATAATCTTGGGTTAATTAGTACAAGCTTCAGCATATTGATTCTTCTAACAGCAAACATTTTATTTTGTTAACCAATATCAATTTTTTTACATAACAGTTATTATACCTTCATACTTTTATCAGGTAGAACGTACAAAGACCCGTGTAGCATTCTCGTCCATGGCTTTATCTTTCTGCCTCTTCATTCTTGTTCAACTTTTCCAGCCTATAGAAATATAAATGCAACCAAAATAAGAAATGTTGACATTAACTTTTAAAAAGACTGGCCGGGTTGAATGTCACCTGCAAAAAGGCATATACATACTTTATTGTAGGGGTGGGGGGATGGGGTGTGTGTTTGTGGGGGGAAGGAAAGGAATCATCAGCAAAATGGCATATATACATACTTTACTTTAGGGGGTGTAGAATTGATAAACCTAGTGTACAAATCATTTTCTTGAAAATCCTGATTAAAACATGACTACTGTATATACGGATACATTTCTGAAAATCCTGATTAAAACATGGATACATTTCTTTGTTTCAGAAACTAGTATCTCATTCAGAATAGTCAATACTTCTTTGTTTTACAAAATATGTCGTTCAGAATCTTCTTGTTTTGACCGGAAATAGCCGGCCGGACACCGCCGTCTGCTTTCCAAAGCAACTAAAGTCGCCGTTCTAAAACCTCTAGATGTTATGTTTAGAAACCAAAATTGTTTAAATCATAACAGTATGCATGTAATTAATTGTAATGAGCTGTTTTCTAACACTTAAATGTCCGCATATATGATCGCCGTACATTCGCGAAAACTGATGACATCGTTTTCAGCATACGAAGTCCTCCATTTAAAAAGGGATTGAGTTCCTGTTTCGAGAAAGAATATATTTACTTATTACATTGTTCATACGCATGCCATATGTTACGTGTACAGTCGAAAATACTTACGATGTTGGTGATGTTAACTTCTGCTTTTTTTCAAACGCGCCAGTCGCCAGCCAAACCGCGTTTTCTAAACTGTGACGTCACGTAGGTGATAACTATTGCCCGGTCGATTTCTCGGATTTCCCGGTTAAAACGCGGTTGAAAAGAGATGGCAAGTTTGATATGTGTGTTGATGTTTCTGATGTTTTAATGATCTATATGACTTATTATGTCTTCCCCACATACTGTTTTTAGCTTGGATGTCTGTATGTCTGTCTGTCTGTCCGTCTCAAGTCGTGTCCTCTCCATATCTCTTGAACCGCTTGAGGGATTTTGAAATAACTTGGCACAAAATTTAATGTTCACCATATCGAGACGATGGATTGTAAATAGCAATTCTAGAATAGAGTCCGGTCTCAGCGAGTTGGTTCATTTAAACAAGATGAGCCAATCCAGAGAGTTTTTTTGTGCGGGGGTGGTGGGGGGGGGGGGGGGGGAAACTAGTCAGTTTTGCGCTTTAGGTCAATTTATGAGGAACTGTATGCATCAGCCGACCTGACATTTTGCTAAGATCAATTAGACATCAAGAGCAACATTCCTGTGAAGTTTCATGAAAATCAGTCAAGTAGTTTCACAGGAGTAGTCGCTACAAGTTTTCATTATATAACCTTATGTAAACAACGATGGCCGCTGGCAGCCATGTTTAACGTCGAATCAAAACGATTTTCGACAAGGACCAACATCATGTCATGCTGATCATTTTAGAAAAAGTCCCATATCAATATCACTTATAGTTTTCAAGAAGTAGTCGATCGCTACAAACTTGTTTTTTAAAAACCTATTTTTAGATTTGGTGGCCATCTTGGATTTCACATCAACATGAATTTTTGCTAGGATCAAGTAGACTTCATGGGCAACATTTCTGTAAAGTTTCATGAAAATCCATTCAGTAGTTTTAGAGGAGTAGTCGCTACAAAAAAAAGTTTACAGACAGACGGACAGACGGACGACGGACGCCGCACCACGACATAAGCTCTGCTGATCTCTGATCAGTCGAGCTAAAAATGATTATTTTTTTTATGTCAAATCAAAATTAAATTGTTTATTCCATGGAACTGTTGTTTTTACTTATTTAACTAATAATGGTTGTGTCGCCTGCATAGCATATGACAGACACCTACAGATCACTTTGTCCGTCGTCCGTCACACTTTAACCTGCAACCTAACCTTGGCTCTAACTTGAAAAGTATTTGACCTATGTTCATGAACTTACATATATTTTTACCTGCAACTGTTTATACCTGTGTATCATACATGTACATTAACATTATTGTTCTAATGCTTTTTGTAAAATACATTCCCAAATGACAAGAGTAGTAGTAGTATCTCTGTACATTTCTCTTTGAAAATTAAATTTTCAGGAAAATTCCACTGAAATTAAAATCAGACATTTTTTTAAAAGAAAATTGTACATCTCAGTGATATTTTCTGACTGAAATTTCACTGAGATGTACAATTTATTTCTTCAAAATCTCACTGAAATCTCACTGAAATTTCAGTCAGAAAATCTCACTGAGATGTACATATTTTTTTTCAAAATCTCACTGAAATCTGACTGCAATTTCACTGAAATTTGGTGAAGCACCAAAATCTCACTGAAATATGGACATTTCAGTGAATTTCACTGAAATATCAGTGAAATCTCAGTGAAATCTCAGTCTCATTTTCACTAGGGAAGTTCCACAACATTCGTTCGCTTAAATACACTTTTATTCTGTGTATTAAACACATTTGGCTAGCAAACGGTCCCATATCTGGAATAAAACACCGATTCAGTTTTTCAACATTTCGCGTCATTCATTCACACTATGCGTATTTTGAAATAAACATCTGTCAAAACCACATCTCTACCTAACCTCTGTGCTCATACTCTCCAAAGAAATAAACCTGACAAACACAGTAAAATACTTACTATTCATGACAACAGACATACTACTTTAACCTCAGGTTAGATTTAACAATGAAATAGAAACTAATCTTGGGAAAAACACATGCAAACTACAAACTTTGGATTCTTTCAAGGAACTATTTCAGCACCCTACGACCCGGAAGTATTTCCTGACTGGTCTGACACCTAAAAGAGTCGCGACATTTGTCAAAAATAGTTATCGAATACATCTAACTGACCAATAAGGTTTACCGAATGGAAAATCAGATGCTTTGGCAAGGACCTATTATCTTTTCGGTTCAATTCCTGCATGCATAGACCCATTCGGCTAATAGAAATCAAGGATTTTAAGACGCGTTATACAAAACTAGAAAAAATGCCAAAATAAATTAACCGTTTGGTATATTTCCATCAAGTAAAGTTTTCAAACATTGCCATCTATATACCAAACTAAAATATACACATAATGTGAGGTATAGATATCAAAATCACTCATGCATGAAATTTCTTCATTTTTCATGGAGAAACAGACATTCTGTTAAATTCCAACACTTTTGAGGCACACAATAGACCATAAGGCTGCTTTGGAGCACATTTACATGCACAATGTCCAATAAAATATACAGTTGGGCTGTAAAATGCCAGAAAAAAGAGACAAAATTGAAGTAATGACTCAAAAGCTAAGCCTACCCCATATGCCTGTAGCAGTTTTAAAGGCCACTAATACATTCAAGTCTTGGGCAACAGCAAGACAAACTGAATCACACACCAGAATAGTATATATTTCAGTGGATTATACCATTATCTCTAACAAAATACCAAATTAATGTGTTAAATTACAATTGTATGCCATTGCATAGTGATTTCAACTGAATTAATGAAGAAAAATGGGTGGGATTTACACCATGTTTAACAAAAAACTAAAATAAATGCTAAATTCCACAAATTTCTGTATATTTCAGTTTCAGATTGTAAAACCCATCATCGCGTACAAAATTTACAGATTCTCAGGCTTTCGATACAAACTAAGACTCCTCCTAGAGTCGCGTCATGTCAAAATGTCAGTACCGATACATTTTCAGGTTTTAGCCTCATACGGTACCTTAAAATAATACAAGAGGCCCAAGAGGGCCTGTGAACGCTCTACTGGCTGTTATACCATTGATGAATTGAGTCGTACTACAATTTATGGCTTTCTTAAAATTTTTATGAAATCATTCACTCCGGAATTAATTTTGCTGTAAATTTTAGTATGTAATGTACGTACATTTTACATAAAGACAAAATAAGAAAAAACAGTACAATATATTGGCTTTAACAAAGAACAGTACACACAATGCTAAGTATATTAATTTATTTTAACACTTATCTAAAGATAAACAAAAATGAACATCTGTAACATAATATCAATTAACAGTATCAGAATTAATGGTACATGACTACATGCTAATTAATCAAGTAGAAATGGGTTTTACAGTATACCATCAAAAAATGTGACATAAATGGCATTGACAGAAAATGACATTGCAAATCTACCCTTCATATATTGAACTTTATAATTTTGTTGTAAATACTACATTGATGTTAGAAGCATGTTTTTCTCCTATCACTCATTAGTTAAATTGAACTGAATTGTGATCACAAGAAAGGTTATATGACAAAAACAGGGATGAACATGCCATGCTCATCCTCCATTAACATCGAGATAAAATATGGAGAATCGGCCTGGAATCACCTAACCAGTACAACTGCAGACTTGCTGAAAATTCTAGAGACTCCATTTACGATGGAGCCATGTTCGCATGCAGGGTCATGATGAAAACCTTTAATGAGCAGGACAAAAAAGACAATGAACATGAAGTGAGCTTCTAGCCGTCTGCCTTAGCGGGATTTGCAGTCTTCCTGTTTTACTCTTTTCATGAGGAAATGATGAATTGAAATGAATTGAGTTTTAAGGTGCACTGTAGAGTTGCTGCAAATTATATCGTAGAAACTCTATTGATGCTGGAGCCATGTTTATTTTTCTGCCACTGCTCTTTTGATGTGAGCGAGATGGCACCTGAAACAATGCAGGGATCATGAAGGAAATGATGAATTTTCAGACATATTTTTTCATTATGTGCAACAGTTTTCTATATGACAATATAAAAAGGCACAAGTGAAACACTGAGTTGATGTTTTTGTGACTCTTCGAAAAGTACCCAAAAGAATGCAAATATATTATTAAGGACATACAGTTGTAGTTTTCTTCTGTGCTTTGCCAAAAAAAATTGCAAGAAACATTATGGATTCAGATGGTAAATAATATTAAAAAGTGTGCTATCCATTATGTTCTGTGCTTTGGCAAAACAAAATGCCAAAAAAAATGTGAATCAGTATGAAAAATAACACAGGCATGTATATTGCTTTAGACATGCACAACTTCAATTTAAAAAAATAAATATGATGAAACAAAACAAAAACGAATAACCACAGTATTATAAATGACACGATGACCATGTTTTTATTCAAGTGTACATGGATTGAACTGAATTGAACTGAATTGGGTTTTAAGATGCACCAAGACATGAAAGGTTGTATGGTGCCTAATATGAATGAACGTGCCAGGCTCATTCTCAATTTACATCAAGGTAAAATATGTAGATGGGCCTAGAACTTTATTACCTTCAGAACTGCAGAGTTGGTGCAAATTCTATAGAACATACTCCATTTATGATGGATCCACATTTTCAGATTTGCATACGCGGTGTCATCCTAAGGGCTGTCATGATAAAGACGTTGAATGAGCATGATAAAAAATGAATGGGGTGGGCAACCACACCCGGGGATTATGGAAGTGTACATAAAATAAAACTATTTCTGAGATTTCATCGATTTGAACTGTTCCATTTTTATGTAAACTGTTAGTTTTTTTTGTCTATATCACAAACATTGAATTGATGGAAAAAACTGTAATTGCATGTATATATATGTTTCTATTTCTATACTTTTCAGATCATCTTTGTAGAAGTGGTTAAAAGTTCCTTTTCATTTGTTGGATGTCCAGTTATCGTCCAGTTCTCTATAGGTTTGGTTGAGGTTATTTCTGTAAGCGTTTATGGCACAGAATAATTTTTGCGATCCTGGAATGTTCACACTTGGAATATATATGCACTTTCAATTATGACACTTCTTCACTTATACTGGAACACAACACTAGATGTTTCCTTCCATGATGAGGTTGGGTTATATATGGTCTTCAACGATATGAATTCAATTGTGTTTGCAGAATGACTTTTTTCAATATGGAAATGCTGGTGCATAGTCTGTTGCAATTTGGAATAAATCATTTTGTATAAATACATGAAAGCAATAGGTATTACAGCATAATTGTTGTTGTGCACCTTTGGAAGCTTATCACGCTTGAAGTTGTATGCACTACCGATGATGCTTCAGTAATTCTGGAACAAAACATTAATATGTCCTTGCATTGATTTGAGTATATTCTATCTTCATGTGTAAACAATTACCACAGTTCTGAAACTAACTGAAATCAATGTATTCTGTTTGTGGATAGACTTCTTAAATGTTTACATCCTGATATTGCCTGTTGCAGTTGAGGATACGTGTGATCATTATATGTTCATCAAGAACCAATGTTGACTTTGGCAAAGCTGTTCTTGTTGAGAAATGTCATGTAAAACCAAAGCTGTTATTTCCAAGCTTTTATGCTGAGAAATGTAATTTAACGTCACAGCTGTTATGTCGAAACTGTTATCTGGCTGCTGACCGTTTCAAGTCGATAACCGTCTTCACCACTATTTGTGTTGTGGACTGTCCTTTTCACTGTATATTTAATTTACTCTTTGTAGTACAGTGCGAGTGTACGATGTCATTGTGTTTGGGTGCTGTGGTTTCTATAGGACCTTTTTTCTCGTTTTCATTTAATGGCAAAACTGTTCTCTCAAAGAAAGCTTAAGTGACAAAGATGTTGTAAAACTATGTTCTTTTTTGACTGCCGTTACCATCTTAAACGATATATTACCATTGCTTTAATGTTTGATGTGAAGAATCCTTTTCTATTACAAGTGCATGGGATTGTAATCAAGTGTTCACAGACCAGGTGCTTGTAATCTGACCATATCGCTATCTTCATATTACAGTCTTTCACGTTATCTTCGCCAAACTTGGTGTCATTATACAGGAAAATGATAATACAAGTAAAGCTAACATTTGAACAAGCTAACAAATAATACTAATAATACTACCTAGTATACAAAGTATGTTATTGATGTAATTAATCATGTTTTATCATTATATTAATCATAAAACGTTGATAACAGCTGATGTATTTAAAGTGACAGAAGATAATCTTGACTTGTGTTTAATTGAATTGAATTGCGGTTTTAAGGCGCACCAATACATGAAAAGGTTATATGGCGCCTAAAAGGCGTGAACATGCCAATGCCAGGCTCATCTTCCATGTACATCGAGATAAAATATGGATAATGGGCCTAGAATCTTCTCACCGTGAACTGCAGAGTTGCTGCAAATTCTATCGTAGAAACTCCATTTACACTGGAGCCACGTTATTGTTTTTTTGCCACTGTTCTTTTTTTGAAAGTCACAGATTTATTTAAACTGTTCTACATAATTTCCATATTTATGAATCGTGACCACGTATTAATAGAAAAGTTCAAAACAATCTTATTTGGCATATTATTAATTGCTGATGATATTGCTCTGATAATATATAATTTAACCCTAGGGTACAGTAGAATATCTAATATAAAACTAGAACTATCACTGAAGGTGATAAATACCCTCGCTTAAAGTGAAAGGGCCATAATTTGTTAAATAACAATGGGTGATATAGAGGGACATAAGGTCATCAGTTGTTGTGTGTATATGAAGTTTGGGAACAACCGATTCAAAACTGTTTGAGAAATGGTAGTTATGGGATGATGATCTTTATAACAATAACCTTCATTTCTAACATCAGAAACATCCAATTATGCAGGATACAGTTTAAAGTGGAATTTGTCCATGGGAAGTAAATGCCCCCATTAAATACAATCCGCACAAATCTTAAGAAAAAGGGGCCTTAACTTTGCTAACACAAAGTTGATTTTGTTGGTGAAGTGATATGTACATCTTGATGGTTAAGCATCCTGTAAAGTTTTGAAAAAATCGGTTGAAAACTGTGGGAAGAGATAAACACACAAAATGTTCAGGACGAACAATCATGGATGGACATGTCTAATACTATATGCATCCTCACCATTTGGTGGTGGTGGCATAAAAAAAAATATGAATAACAAACTGTAATAATTAAAACAAAATCTTCTTAATACACAAAAGTTCATAATAACAAATGCATTGATGTGGTCAGTTAGCAATTAAAGTGCAGTAAAAACCTGTGTTCAGAGACCAAGTTTATGAAGAGATCTGTCAATAGAAGAGTAATATTATTAACATAGGTGGTCTTTTAATACAGTAGTGTTGTAATTTAAAACAATACATTGGGGAATGAAATGGTGATGAATATAGTGCACTAGGAGGTCTCTTAATAGGTCTCCTTACCAAGTTTGATTACATATATACTGAAAAGTGGCGGTCAACCCATTTCCGACATAAACCGCCTTATTCCTACTGACTGCATTCATTATGCAGTCAGTAGGAATAATTTTACACAGGTGGGTTGAATTATAGAGTACTACTACATGAAATTGATATTGTTTTTTAAAATCATAAGCTATTTATTGTCAATTTTGTAGATACAATCTGTGATGAATGAGTCTTGATGAATGAGTCTTTAATGAGCTATTGCAGAATAAACTAAGGCATGATCTGACCAAACACACTCTATCACTTCATTTTTGATGGATTCAATGTTTGAGTAAACATGATCAATAAGCGATCCTGAATCATGAGTAGCTTTCTGAACAACTTGCTTGCAATGAAATTGTTCTTCAATGAAGGCACTGACTGTATGTTCTTGTAAGATATCAGAATTGAAGTCACCTTGAATTACAAATTCTGTATTGTATGTGACTGGTGACACAAACTCGAGTAAGTGTTTTTTCAAGGAACTTATTGAACATGAAGGAGACCTGTACAATGTAACAACAATTACTCTTCTCATGTCAAACAAAAGTTCTGTCAGAACAATTTCAAAATCTTGTTGAATGAGTGTTTTGTTTTGAACAACAGGGATACCTTCTTTAAAATACAATGCAATACCCCGGTGAGGTCTTGTGTTCTCACTTTGGTAACCGTCTGCTCTGAATAGCTGATATCCTGGTACATTCAAAGTATGCATTTCATCTTCAGCAGTAAGCCATGTTTCAACAAGACAAATCATGTTTGCATCTTGAACATTTGGTTCCTGGAAAATGTCATCTTTATGACTTTTCAAAGATCGAGTATTCAAAAACACAAGTTTTGCCAGAGTGTCTTGAATTTGATAGAGTGGAATATAACACAAAGCAAGAACTTGTTCATTTCGTAACCTAGTCAATTCTTGTTTGACTTTTTCAGACACTGATATCTTTGTTTCATTTAGATTCAAAATATTGAGACCCTGTAGTGTTTTTGCTCTGCTAATGGCAACGTAGTGTGCATGAGAAAAGATTCGTGTACCAGACATGTCAATAACAACTTCATTTAAAGTGTCACCCTGTGATTTATGTATGGTTTTGGCTGCAGATTGGCGAAGTGGGAACTGAATCCTCAGAAATGTCTTTCTAAAGTAAACGAAGTTTCTTTTGATATCAAAAATGGGTGTCCAAGAAGGATCAATACCAATATGATATAAATGTTTGTATTTAGCACGCCATTCAGAACCTACATTTTGGTCATAGAATTTTACCCAAACAATACTTGGTCTATTTGTGTTTTGTTGTTTGCTTTCTATGAATTTAATACAACAACTTGAACCATTGGCTAATCCATCATTAACATCAACATTTGCACATAGATCATATGTCATTCCAACAGCTATACCTAGTTTCTTTTGCAAACCAGCCGTTTTTGAGGCATCATTTGGCAACCTAGAAATCAGTTGCTCTTTTACAGATTTAGTATCATCTCCTATTACAGTATCCAAAGCTGTTGTGACAGTTTTTATACTAGGTGATAATTGGAATGCTTCCTTGTTAAATGAATCCACGCTGGCATTTGTGCTGAAAAGGTGAATAGCATTCTTTGGATAATTTGGATTTGTTGTTTTTATTTCACGTTTTTTAAGAACTTCTATATCGCTTTGTTGATGCTTTCCTTCACGTAATCTATTCAAAATCTCTGCAAATTCCTTGTCATCTTTTTGTCTCATGATTTCGTCAAGTTCATGCATTGCAAATAATTCCTGCCACAAATTTGTTGCAAGAGGACCAAAGTTGTTTTTTAAGTTTTCAAAAATCCATCCATCCATAACAGGCTTCAATTGAAACAAGTCGCCAATCAGAATCATGTGAACACCGCCAAAAAATAAAGTTGAACCTTTAATTTGTTGAAGCCTGTGATTGATTAGCATCAGCATGTTGTGTCCAACCATTGAAACTTCGTCAATCATTACAACAGCGAGATCTCTGTATATGGTTCGCAAGGTGTTAAGTGTGTCACTATCTAATGGTTTGATGCAGTAGCCTTGACTAGCAGGGATACGAAATGCTGAGTGGATAGTCATGCCACTTATGTGAAAAGCAGCTTTTCCAGTAGGTGCACACAAAAGTACTTTGCATACATCAGGATTGTCACCTGCCGAAGTAGACAAATGTCGCAACAATGCTTCATGTAAAGCCGAGACAACTACTGATTTTCCAACACCTGCACCACCAGATAGAAATACATGCAACGGCTCCAGGTTTTGTTTGACACTTTGCAGAACATGCTGGAAGAACTCGTGTTGCTTTCTATTTAGCGAATGTACAAGGGATCTATAATTTGCATCAGACATTCTTTTTGTATTAACAGTAATATTTACCAGTGCTACTGAACTACCAATATCATTTCCTAAGTCATACTGACGTTGTACTTCTGGACGATCTGGATCAAAATAAACAAACTGCTCACTTGCCACTGAACCTGTCTGCAGATCATCGGATTCTCTTTGCTCATTGCTTGGTGCTATTCATCGAAGTTCAAGTCATCAGCAGCCCTTTTCATTGCCTCATTTAACTGATCAACATTTTTCTCATATTCTTTGATTTTAAAGTCTATGAAATTCTTCAAAGCAAAGTAATGATCTTCATAAGAATTATGTGCACCTAAAACATCTTCACTCTCATTACGCCATGGATGAAATAATAACAGTTTTTCTCTGTAATAGTTTTCTGGATCCACTTTTATTGAATAACGAACATAACGTAATACTTTAGGTTTTTTTCTGGATTTAATTCTGATGCCACTTTTCAACGTGATTTGTATTCCTTCCTCAACTAACATGTCTGGATGAATTTCTTCAGGCTCATTTCTTTCATCATCATTATGCTCATTTTCTTCATGAAACATGTCATCAGATGCTGGATATATGATTTCAAGTTGCGATACATAATCAGCAAGACACCAATGTTCAAGTTGCTTTGGCCTTTTTGAATACCTTTTAATTATATTGTCTGCCTCGATTTCTGTTGAATTTTCAGCCATTTTTTCCAACGCTTCCCTTGATTTCAAAAGGAATGTACGTTTGTCAGGTGGTGAAGTGTTTATGAATACTACATCTCTTGTAGCTTTGGTCATTGGAAGTTGTAAAACAAGGTAGCATGCTTCCTGTGCACTAATTTCAACACTATTCAAAAATTTGTTACCAATATGTCTTACTTGCTTCTTTAAATCCATATTTCCTTTTCTTGCTTCTTTACATGCTTCATTCATAAGGATGCTCATTCCTCTTTGGGCTTTACTGATGTATGATACTATGTATACAGCACATCCATACGGATCCAAAACAAACTGAAGATCATGATTGGCTCCCCAAGCTCTCAGAATGGGTTTCATGTAGGCATTTATTCTCACCTCAGAAAGATTCCTTTTCAAAAACACTTTTGGTCCATCTAATGAACTTTGAACAGCTTTAAGATAATCTTCGTCATCTGTGTTCAGTTGTTTTAAGAATTGCTCAAACGATAAATCATATTCTTTTATCTCATTCAACTTTTGTTGGATTGAAAGAAACAGTTCTTTGTACTTTTTGGTGTCAGCTTGATCTGCAATAAGTGGTTCCAGAATAACTGTTTTTTTCATTGGTGGAATTGGAAATCCAAATCTACAAATTGCTTTTTCCTTTTTTCTGCACGATCGTGAATGTTTGTGTACTTGAAAGTCAACAAGTGGGTCATCAATGTTTGAACACGAAACATACTGATCAATGAATGATACCACTTCTTCATCTGTGTGTGTTTCATATTGTGGAGCATCTTCAATCCAAAGAAGCATGTGAATATGTGGAGACCCTCTCTGTTGGAATTCAACACGGTAAAAGTAATCTTTGACTTTTCCCAAAGGTTCATGATTGCTTTTAAGTACAGTTCCTATGAACTCCTGTACACGGTGGTCAAAGTATCTAACACATGTCACTGGATCAGTTTGAACAAGCTTGGTTTTGTCAGCCCAAGTCATTTTCGCAACATCGTCATCATTAAGAGTTTTACCGCTATTAAGTTTTGCTAAAATCTTCAGCAAATCAACCCATCGTGTATCTGCAGAGGACAACGAAGTAAACCATGTAGGCAAACCTAATTGGCGTATCATAGCAAAAACATCTTTCTTCCGAGCTTCCAAGTATGGTGGCGAACTCCTCAAAGTTCGAAAAATATAAAAGCCTTCATCAAGATTTACTAAGTTTTCCCGACATTCTGGCCTTAAAACCTGTGATACTGTAAGTTTTTTGCCTTCTGTTTTACATCTTCTTAAAGCTAGATGCACTTTGTCTGAAACTTGTTTCAGTTGCAGTTTTTTCATTTTGAAGAAAACATTTGGAACATTTGATGCCACCCTTCTGTCAACATGGCGAAGTTCCATTTTGCATATGTCACTATAATGAACAGGAACAGATCTGTCTT
Source organism: Cyrtodaria siliqua (assembly GCA_037043455.1). Taxonomy (NCBI): domain Eukaryota; kingdom Metazoa; phylum Mollusca; class Bivalvia; order Adapedonta; family Hiatellidae; genus Cyrtodaria; species Cyrtodaria siliqua. Next base: position 33,445 of record JAWPHD010009989.1, read on the forward strand.
CATTTTCAGGTCTCTTTTGACCACAAAATATTGATGGAAATGATAAATACTCAGCATTGGTATCTTGATATAAGCTTATGGGTATTTGTCCTTCGCCAGGTGCAAATGTGTAAATAGTGTCAGTCGTTGGATCAGCCGAGTCAATAATTGTATCACTATTACCAACAACTTTTTCATTTTCATCAATTTCACTAAAATGATCAGATTCATAGTCATTTTCGTTTTTGCTCGTTACGTTTTCTGTTGTTTGATTAACATCATCTGTAGGAGGGAATTCGTCCATATAAGTTCTTCCAAAAAACTCTTGCACTGTTTCTGAGCAATTTTCAGTTGTGTTTTGCAACCAGTTTTCATCAATATGGATACCAGAATTTTTGTACAAGTCACTATGGTTCATCAACCAATGAAGAGCGCTGACAACTTGTAATGGACGTACATTTTCAGTAAAGTCACACTTCTTGTATGAAAGTTTCTTTTTTAGTCTCACTGGCACAGTTACTTGTGTATCAAAAGCTCGAGGTAAACTTTCAATGACAGGCTGGATATCAACTGGCACATTAACAACATTTCCTTTCACAGATAGCTGCCCACCTCTAGGAAGTTCTCTAATTTGCATGAATGGAATTCTTAATGCAACAAGCCTCTCTTCTAACTGATGTAACTCAAGTTCTTTAGGCTTAATTGGAAATGTGTTTTTGTTGGCAACTGAAAGACTTGGGGTTTTATTTTTCTTTAAGTTGTTAGAACAGCTTTTACATATCCACTCTTTATCATCCACAGATAAGTATTTTGTGAAATGCTGCTGTACAAATGATCGATCAAGATGGTTAGCAACTGTGCTTGCAGATTCTACAGAATGTTTAAACCATGTCTGGTGACAACAGGTGCAGACATAGACAGGTCCAGTGGAAATGGTTTGTTTGAATTTCGAAATACATTCATTTAGTTCAGAACCATATTTTCTTGCTTCTCGCAAATTCTTTTCATTTGCTTGAAAATCTGCCTTTTTTCGCTTTTCTCACAAAGACTGATTCTCTCTGGACTTTTCCTGTATTGTAAAAGATATAAAAGACCTAGATAAACGCTTTTTCTCACATGCAATAGCTTTGTAGTATGCATTATTTCGTTTCTTTTCTTTCGATTTCAATTCAAGTTCAGCTTCATGATTCCTTTTTAGAGGATCTTCGCGCAATATTCGTCTCTTCATTTTTTCTGCTGACTTTACAATAGGATCTTTTCTGGCTTTCCGTTTACTCTCTAGCTCTTGATTCTTTTCTTTTGCTCTAATTAAAGGATCTTGACGTAGTTCCTGTCTCTTCGTTTTTTCTGCTGACTTTACAATAGGATCTTTTCTGGCTTTCCGTTTACTCTCTAGCTCTTGATTCTTTTCTTTTGCTCTAATTAAAGGATCTTGACGTAGTTTCTGTCTCTTCGTTTTTTCTGCTGACTTTACAATAGGATCTTTTCTGGCTTTCCGTTTACTCTCTAGCTCTTGATTCTTTTCTTTTGTTCTAATTAAAGGATCTTTTCTGGCTTTCCGTTTACTCTCTAGCTCTTGATTCTTTTCTTTTGTTCTAATTAAAGGATCTTTTCTGGCTTTTCGTTTACTCTCTAGCTCTTGATTCTTTTCTTTTGCTCTAATTAAAGGATCTTGACGTAATTCCTGTCTCTTCGTTTTTTCTGCTGACTTTACAATAGGATCTTTTCTGGCTTTCCGTTTACTCTCTAGCTCTTGATTCTTTTCTTTTGTTCTAATTAAAGGATCTTTTCTGGCTTTCCGTTTACTCTTTAGCTCGAGATTCTTTTCTTTTGCTCTAATTAAAGGATCTTGTCTTCGTTTTCTCATGTAGGTTTTCATGTAAGACCTTTTGTCTTTGCTTGAATGCCTGTCAATATCAGAAGTATGTTTTCTTAAGGCCTTACTTTCTTGGTCTTGGAAGTAATTATCTAAGAGATTTGTTTGATCTGCAGAAATATCCGGACTGTGACTACCATTCCTTCTGTATTTCTTGCATGATACTGTTTTCCAATCAGATACGACTGTAGGGCAAAGACCTTCATTGTGTGTATGTACACCAGAATCCATCATTGTGAAATGCAACGGCAATATATCAAACTGTGTACACATGTCAATGTTCATGGTTCCATAAAATACATACATGTATGCAACCAAATCTTCCAAGCAATCAAAGGACAAAAAAATGGATGTACCATCAGGTGCAGATAAGCCATCTTGTCCATGTGAATGTGAATCAAAAAAGTGATACTGCTCAGTGGTTATATATACTGCGGAGCATAGGCCTCTTATTATAACTAGCATTTGATTTGATATCTGTAATGCTAAATACAGTGACTGATGAAGAGTGGGCAAATTGGAAGTCTCGCATTGTTGAACAGCTATACCAGATATAACATCAGATTTCAAAACATATAGATTTGTATTAAAGACATTGACCTCGGATGGGATTTCTTCAAAACTTAACAGGTTGCTTTGCAACATTCCTTTCCCATGCAATTCAGAAATAATCTTCTTGTACAAAGTATCACCTTCAATAAGCACATTGTCAAGCATTGCCTGTGAATCCATCACTGTATTCTGTCCATATATCAGAGCACACAAAGAAATGGCGACACACTGACTACCACGTGATTGTGGACTAAATATATCATCTCCTTGGTGAAACGATCCACGAATGAAATTCTTTGAACCAAACGGATTCATTGTAATGGGTGTAGCTATGAACATGAAATCAGTTGACTGTTCAGTTGGTTTAATCTGATCAAAAGAAATTGAGTCAAATCTTGGTTGCTGTACAGTATGATGTGTGTATTCAGTATCAATCGGAGATCCATGAGCATTATCAAGCATACATTCAGGTAATATATGTGGTTTGTTCTCAAGCAAACTTTCAGCAGAACTACATGGCAAACAATCAAGCGAAGTATATAGAACAGATGGCCCAGAGGGCTTAAAGAGGTGGGCTTTGACCTCCATCTGTTTATCAGCGCCCAAGACAGATGGCCGAAAAGGCTTATAGAGGTGGGCTTTGACCTCCATCTGTTTATCAGCGCCCAAACCAGATTCCGCAGGATGTACAAGACTGCTGCCTGGAACACCACCATCAAGGATCTCATCTCTGGCCACTCTCCTGAACGTCATTCCCAACCGATTGGATGAACTCCTCTGAGTACCTGACTTCCTCTTCAACTTAGGCATTCTTCTGGAAATACAATAAAACAAAACATGCACTTTACTATGAAATCACTTAAAGCAAAATAAATTGCTTAGAAACTCTACATTTGAAGAATCAAATATAATAGCACAAAATGGGTTTTCAAATTTAGCTCAGTCGGTAGCGTTCCTGAATTCAAGTACAGGGGTTGCTGGTTCAAACCACGGCTAGGTCAACATTCTTTCCGACGTTTAATGAAAGTCATTGTAACCAGATTCATTCGTCTCTCACCACTGGACATTGCTTAACTGGCTTAGAAAGAATGGTGTGTGGTACTGGCGACGTAATACCAGGATACATGGATAGGTGCACTGATCGCCATGATATAACTGAAATACTGTTGAAAACGGTGTTAAAACCCATTCATTTATTCATTCTTAATAAAGAATCAAAGGAATTAAGGATTTCATCACCTGAATGGGGCGAAATATGTTTTTTGACAATTAGGGTCAGATAACTCTAGACATACTGGCTGATTTTACTCATTTACTATAGAGCTTGATTTTTCATTTATATAAATGTGTTGTACATGTTTGAAACAATCAGATTGAAACTATGGACTGAATTGGCTAAATAAGACAAACTATGTAATTTCAGGGACAGATTATGAATGAATGAGTTTTAACACCGCTTTTAAGGGTATTTCAGTTATATCAGTTGTCTGCTGTAGATTTGTTACATGGAGGAAAGCGCTTACATATACAAATTCATTTCACACTTTACATCTGTCTGACTAAAATATTATGCCCTTAAATGTTTAAAAATTTGATTAAAATTGTTTAACACATTACCCCATACGGAATTCTGTGACAGGTCCAAATTGAAAGCATCAGCAGACGATTATAGTTAATTACGACCAATGACAGTACAACAGGAGAAATTGCTTGAGCAGTTTCTTCTTTTGTCACAGTGTTTTCTAAAGTCGTCTGCTCTAGATGCGTTAAAATGCGTATTAATGGAGTAAAGGGTTAAGAAAAGAGTGAACAACTTTTGTGACTATTGACCAATGACTGCTGCATGTGTTACAATAATATATCCAATCATACAACAGGAACATTACTATTATACTAGTTAAGCAATGAAATAAAACAACACTTCACCTTCAACCAAGTGATTCTGAAGATGTGTTTATGTTCTCTTTAGTACACAACCAGTTTCGCACAACACAATCCAACGCTACCACACAGAGCCTCACAATTGTCCGAGTACTTGTAATACGTCTCCAAATCACATCCAATTCACTTTCCCAAATGACACACAAATAACACAATAAAAATTCAGTACACAACCACTTTCCCACAACACGTTCCAACACTACCACACAAGCCTCAAAATTGTCCGAGTACTTGTAATACTTCTCCAAATCACATCCAATACACTTTCCCAAATGATCACAAATAACACAATAAACACAATAAAAATATAAACTGTTTAGATATAAAAGTATGTATGTAGTCCACGGTTTTCAATAATATAAGCAATGAGCGATACCTAGAAAACAAAATTAAATAGTCTTTAATGATTACTAACGTGTACTGTGGCATGTAGGTAGAATGGAAAAGAAAATGACAAAATTCAGGCAGATTTTGGTGGAAGTATAAAATGAATAGGGAGTTTATTCACTACATTGCATGATGCAAATGGCGACCAAATGGTAACTAGGACACATGGCATAGTTACCAATTGCATTGGTTGCTTTAAATCATGCAAGGTTGAAAACACCCTATATATTTTCAGCCAATATCTAAGAAATCTGGACTGAATTATGGTGTAATTTACTAAGATACATGCTACAGTACACTTTAGTTAATCTTACCAGTATGTAAATTTATTTCATTGGTAAAATGAACATAGACTGTTTTAATTAATGGAAGTGGGTGAAAATAATGACACATGATAACAAACTAGTGACTTTATTCATTTACCATGAACATCATGAACACATGTACCTAATTCCACCTACACCTCTCCGTAATGCTTACATGTTGAATTCCACCTACACCTCTGCCTAATGCTTCATGTTGAATTCCACCTACACCTGTCCCTAATGCTCGCATGCGTGACAAACATGTACAATTCTGTGACATTAGTTACTTACGCTTCGATATTTCATTGAGATGGGCTTACTGTCGATTATTTCAAACATTGCAGAATGTCATCGGCAGTTATGTTTGATTCTCGTCTATTTACAGACATCAGTCAAATGTTATGTCCGTATACACACAACACCGTCAATACCTAACGGACGTCATCATTATGTAAACTTTGTTTGCTAAGATCACTTGTTTTCTGGAATTTTGTTGAATAAATATAATTACGATTAGAACGTATTCATCTACGCTATTTCATTGGGATTTTCTCAGTGTCTATTGCTTCAAACAATTCAGAATGCGCTCGGCAGTTACGTCTAAAGTTTGTGCATGCTCGTTTTCCAGTCAAAATAGTTACTTCCGTGTCATGAATACTCCATGCAAGAGCGTAGTAGAATATTACGAGCGTTATTTCATATTCATTTAGTAATTTATTGAACATTATAAAAGGTTGCCAGTTTGTATACTATAATACACGATACATGGATTCCGTAACTGCATGGATGACATTCTTGTCACGGCAGTTACACTGAAATTCATGTTGACCGACACCAAATACATACCATAACGCCCACTGTCTTCTTCGAGAAAGGTCGCTCCGACCTCGTGGGTTGGCAATAGCCTCGTTTTCACTATATAAATATGCATTATGCATTGTCGCATATGGTGATAAATCCTTCGTTGCGCACGGACATAACAATTTGACAGACTCACGGCTGGGTATCAATTAAATGATTTTCTGTATTTGAAAAAACGCCGGAAGCCAAGATATAGTTACATTTTCAGGAAATATAAACATTCTTTCACCCATTGAAAAGTTGCTGTGAAAATCACTGAAGTTCATTTGAACTGATACTCTTTTTGACAGACGCTAGTAACGACCATCACACAATTTTCTAAGCGTTATCATTCTATTTTATCTTATGATAATTATTATAAAAATCACATTTTTATGCAGACAAAACTTTGTACTTTCAAAATAAATTCACAACCTTTCTTCACCACGACTTGCAACTACGCATGCGATTGTTTTGACATAGCACTTTCACCATGTGACTTAAAGAGGATCAAAAACATTGACATTTTGATACAAATGTGGAGATATAATAAATTTTCAGAAAGCATCATTCTTGAAGTTATCTCTGCTATGTCCTTGCTGTATATTTGACGGATGTTATATTTTCCATTTAGCTGAGAAGCGCCCCCATATCAATGTAAAGATTATTTGTTCAAAGTTACCTCAAACACATTTGCCATGGATGTAGAACAATGGCATCATGGCGTAACAGGAGTGAAAAATCGTAGAAAATCAAAACCTGTTAAAAACACTTCTAATAGCGACGAAGGTCGGCTTTGGAGCAAAGTGGGTGGGGAAGGTTGTTTTTTTTTTCCCATAAATTCAGACCAAAATCAAACAAAGACAATTTCATTCATGAACATTTAATAACATATAAATAATTACAATTTTCAATGAAAACTGGAGTGTTAATATGGTTAGTAATGAATGTAAAATTGTGGCGTTAGTGAACTTATGGAATTTTCGCGAATACACGATACGTTTGTAACACGGCTATTATAACTTACACGCAAAAAATAATCAGAACTATTAATATAATTTAATAAAAGGAACGTTTAATTATATTCACGCACGTTCCAACCAACGAAAACCATCGTGAAATGTACGTAAATGCAGTTTTCTCTGGCAAATGATGTTTATATATCCGCATACTTACAATGGCGTCCTGTTTTAAAAAAGGGTTGGGGATAAAAGCCGAGTTATGCACGTATCGTACCTTTGACGGTTCGTACCCAGGTAAATAGGCGATTCGTACTGTGGCCATTGGACGTTCCGAACCCGGGCCATTCATAATTTTGATAGAGCATCATCAAAAAGACTGACCAATCAGTGAACAGTAATAAGACATACCAATACATTTTGGTAGGTGATAAACTCAGTCTTTATCCTTGATGTTCAACCAAGTTTACTGTTAAAATTAAGGTATCTACAGTATCATTTCTTTTAAAAACCTGCACATTTAATGCACATTCATGCAAACTGATTTAATAAGTATGTCTTTCAAAATCAATATATTAAAAATGATCGTCTTTTTACTCTGCCAAAGATTTATAGTATACTATAGAACCTAAGGATAAAAACTGAGTAAGACAAATTTTATCACCTACTGAAAAAAAGATAAAATTTTAACATCTCTGCAATGAAAAATTATGAATTGTACGTTTCGTCATGGAGTAAGTATACTTACTCCTCAGGAAGCTATACTTACTCCTCAGGGAGTAAGCTGAAGAGTAAATATACTTACTCCCTGGTTTAGTATTGCAGTTTATGTTCTGTTTATAAATGTTGTAGTTTTTACATTCATTTCTAAAGCCACACACCTTAATCTTGAAGTTTGTATCAGCCAGGGGTTCAGGAGAACTAGCTCAGAAAAAAATTGTGGTATCAAAATCCTTTAAAGGGCCATAACTCTGCCAAATATCTGTAAACCGGAATGTGACGATGATATGCACAACTAGGTTTGGTGCTGATCATCCCTGCAAAGTTTCATTGAAATCTGGTAAGGGGTTCAAGAAAAGTAGATCAGACAAAGTTTGTGTACTAAAACCTTTAAAGGCTCATAATTCTGCCAAAAAAAATCATTTAACCAGAATACGGCAATGATTTGCACAACTAGACATGAAATTGATCATCCCTAAAAAGCTTCGTTTAAATCCGGCCAGGGGTTCAGGAGAACTAGTCAGAACAAAATTTGTGTATTAAAACCTTTAAAGGGACACACGGAAATCTTGAAATATTTGAAATGGCTGTCTTGATTTATATATGCAGTATCATTTTTACTTTTACCCTGGTGACATTTACATCAATAAAGTATTCACTATTTTGTCTTATTTATGCTATTAGTTTTAATATATTACTGGTGCAATAATAAAAAAAAGTCCTATATAAGTCTATGTAAAAGTGTGACCCTCGGGGCGCGGACCAATTTGACCCCGAGAGCTCTGTACCATGTGGTTCCAGAGAAGAAGATTTTTTTCAATTTCTCCCTATACAAGCCTATGTAAAACTGTGACCCTCGGGGTGGGGCCAAATGTGACCCCTGGGTCACTATTTGAACAAACTTGGTAGAGGACCATAAGATTATAACAAATGCAAAATATTAAACCTCTGACTTTTGCAGTTCCAGAGATTTTTTAAAGTTTTTCCCTATACAAGCCTATGTAAACTGTGATCCCCGGGGTCACCATTTGAACAAAATTGGTAGAGGACCATAAGCTTATAGCAAATGCTAGATGGTACTACATACCAAATATGAAAGCTATAGTCCTTGTTTGTGACATATAGATTTTTCAAGTATTGCTTACATAACTGTATGTTAACATGTGACCCCCAGGGTAAGGCTCCCGATGAACAGGGCAGAATTGTCACAGGTCCATCACATGCTGCAAAGCAATAAATGCTCTAGGGCTAGGCATTTTAGTTTTTGAAAAGATTGTTCAAGTTTACTCCATCCACTACCGTGCTCTGGTGAGCTGAATAGGGGTCAAAATGGTGGCCTCTGGAATGCCCACAAGCAAATTCCAATATTGACCTAGTGACATAGTTTTTTGATCCCATGTGACCCATTTTGAAACTTGATCAAGATATAATTCAGATAAACAATCTGAGAAAGTTTCATCAAGATCTGGTCAAAAATATGGCGTCTAGAGTGTACACAAGGTTTTTCAAGTATTTGACCTAGTGACCTAGTTTTTGACCCCATGGGACCCATTTTCGAACTTGACCAAAATATAATTAAGACAACATGTCGACATAGTTTCATCAAGATCGGGTCAGAAATATGGCCTCTAGAGTGTACACAAGGTTTTATAAGTATTTGACCTAGTGACCTAGTTTTTGACCCTGTGTGACCCATTTTCGAACTTTACCAAGCTATAATTGAGACAAATATTCTGACAAAATTGCATCAAGATCGGGTCAAAAACATGGCCTCTAGAGTGTACACACGGTTTTTCCAAAGTTTGACCTAGTGACCTAGTTTTTAAACCATGTGACCCATTTTTGAACTTGACCAAGATATAATTAAGACAAACATTTTGACAAAGTTTCATCAAGATTGGGTCAGAAATACGCCTTCTAGAGTGTACACAAGGTTTTTCAAGTATTTGACCTAGTGATCTAGTTTTTAACCCCATGTGACCCATTTTCAAACTTGACCAAGATATAATTAAGACAAACATTCTGACAAAGTTGCATCAAGCTCGGGTCAAAAATATGGCCTCTAGAGTGTACACAAGGTTTTTCCAATATTTGACCTAGTGACCTAGTTTTTAACTTCATGTGACCCATTTCCGAACTTGATCAAGATATAATTAAGATAAACAATTTGACAAAGTTTCATTAAGATTGGGTAACAAATATGATCTCTAGAGTGTACACAAGTTTTTTCAAGTATTTGACCTAGTGACCTAGTTTTTGACCCCACATGACCCATTTTTGAACTTGACCGAAAATACAATTAAGACAACATGTCGACAAAGTTTCATCAAGATCGGGTCAGAAATATGGCCTCTAGAGTGTACACAAGGTTTTTCCAGTATTTGACCTAGTGACTTAGTTTTTAATTTCATGTGACCCATTTTCGAACTTGATCAAGATATAATTAAGATAAACAATTTGACAAAGTTTCATCAAGATTGGGTAACAAATATGACCTCTAGAGTGTACAAAAGGTTTTTCAAGTATTTGACCTAGTGACCTAGTTTTTGACCCCACGTGACCCATTTTTGAACTTGACCGAGATTTCATTAAGACAAACATTCTGACAAAGTTTCATCAAGATCAGGTCAAAAATATGGCCTCTAGAGTGTACACACGGTTTTTCCAAAGTTTGACCTAGTGACCTAGTTTTTAACACCATGTGACCCATTTTTGAACTTGACCAAGATATAATTAAGACAAACATTTTGACAAAGTTTCATGAAAATTGGGTCAGAAATACGGCTTCTAGAGTGTACACAAGGTTTTTCAAGTATTTGACCTAGTGACCTAGTTTTTAACCCCATGTGACCCATTTTCAAACTTGACCAAGATATAATTAAGACAAACATTCTGACAAAGTTGCATCAAGCTAGGGTCAAAAATATGGCCTTTAGAGTGTACACAAGGTTTTTCCAATATTTGACCTAGTGACCTAGTTTTTAACCCCACATGACCCATTTTCGAACTTGACCGAGATTTCATTGAGACAAACATTCTGACAAAGTTTCATGATGATTGCATCAGAAATGTGGCCTCTAGAGTGTACACAAGCAAAAGTTAACGGACGGACGACGGACGGACGGACGACGGACGACGGACGACGGAAGACGGACAACACACCATCCCATAAGCTCTGCTGGCCCTTGGCCAGTAGAGCTAAAAATTGCCATTTGTTGTAGGAATTGTGACAGATCTATTACATTTTGCCACTAATTCACTTAAAGGCACTTGAGAGCCTACTTAAAGTGCTTTAGGGCCACTCCAAATCACTAGGACCCCCAAATTCCACCCTAAAACACACACAATCTATTTCAATTGCAAAAAAACAAGTTCTGTTGTAAAATTCAAAAATTTAACATTAACTTTTTTTTTCTCACTCAGCTGCAAGCTTCCACAGAAAAAATCAACTGGATTTGGCCATTAATAAGAAAAATGCATTTTGTCCATCTAGGTGTCAGACCGGTCAAAATCAGCCCATTGAACACAATGCAATATAGGCTATATTTGGAGATCAGTCACAAGTTCCACAACATTCGTTCGCTTAAATACACTTTTATTCTGTGTATTAAACACATTTGGCTAGCAAACGGTCCCATATCTGGAATAAAACACCGATTCAGTTTTTCAACATTTCGCGTCATTCATTCACACTATGCGTATTTTGAAATAAACATCTGTCAAAACCACATCTCTACCTAACCTCTGTGCTCATACTCTCCAAAGAAATAAACCTGACAAACACAGTAAAATACTTACTATTCATGACAACAGACATACTACTTTAACCTCAGGTTAGATTTAACAATGAAATAGAAACTAATCTTGGGAAAAACACATGCAAACTACAAACTTTGGATTCTTTCAAGGAACTATTTCAGCACCCTACGACCCGGAAGTATCCTGGACTGGTCTGACCACCGTGTGCAGTGTTTAGTGCAGTCTACCTTATGTAGGTATGACCAGTATGTGTGCAGTGTTTAGTGTAGTTAACCCTATACATGTATTTATGACCATTACTGGCACAATGTTATGTGGTGTCTACCCTATATAGATATGACCATTATTGGTGCAATGTTAAGTGTAGTCTATCCTTTATGGCTAGACTACATCAAATACTGTTCTGAATTGTACTATATAGGGTAGACTACACCAAAATATTGTTTTGACCTATGCCTTTATAGGGTAGAATATGCCCAGCATTATTCTGATTTTGAATTATAATGGTAATACATATATAGGGTAGACTACACCAAATACTGCACCAGTAATGGTCACAACCATATAGGGCAGACCACAATTAACAGTACACCAATAATGGTAATACCTATACAGTGAACAGTTTGCCGGTAATGGTCATACCTACATAGGGTAGACTACACTAAACACTGAAACAATAATGGTCATAACCATTAGACTACACTGAACAGTTTGCCAGTAATGGTCATACCTGCATAGGGTAGACTACACTAAACACTGCGCAATAATGGTAATAACCATTATACCCCCACTACCAGTGACCGTTGACCTACTAACCTCAAAATCAATAGGGGTCGTCCCCTCACCACAAACAGTTCACCTATGAAGTTTCATAGTATTTGTCTAAGGGCGAGAGGAGTTATGGTGCAAACAAGGTTTTTCATTATCTGGTCCCAGTGACCTTGACCTTTGACCTACTGACCTCAAAGTCAGTAGGGGTTATCCTCTCACCACAGGCAGTTCACCTATGAAGTTTCATGAGATTTGCTTCAGTGGGAGAGGAGTTATGGAGCGGACAAGGTTTTTCATTATCGGGTCCCGGTGACCGTGACCTTTGAACTCAAAATCAATAGGGATCATCCTCTCACCACAGGCAGTTCACCTATGAAGTTTCATGAGATTTGGTTCAGGGGGAGAAGAGTTATGGAGCGGACAAGGTTTCTCATTGTCGGGCCCGATGACCTTGACCTTTGACCTACTGACCTCTAAATCAATAGGGGTCATCCTCTCATCACAGGCAGTCCACCTATGAAGTTTTATAAGATTTGCTTCAGGGGGAGAGGAGCAGACAAGGTTGCGTCTACAGACAGACGGACGGACAGGGTGAAACCAGTATCCACCCCTAAACTTCGTTTAGTGGGGATATAATGATCAATTATCACTAAAATAAAACACTCACTAAAATAAAACGCCTCCACATTCTAGTAGTGTTTATTGTTGATGCTCAACTGCCCTTTATAAAACTAATTTGTAGTGATAATTATATTTAAAGGAGCCCTTTTATACCTCTTGTTTCTTGTTTATATTTATTACTGAACACTATATAAACACATTGCAACTAATTTTTTGGTGATATATCGCTTTCCGTGCTTTTTATCGCCAGTTAAAAAATCACCTGTTGACCGATACAATATCCGTATTCGCCTCCGGTTTATTTCCGCTGATTTCCGGTGTGTGACGTCACACAAAGTACCGCGCCATATCTGGCAGATTGCCAACACAGACAGGTTCTCAATATTTTATTGAGATAACTAAGATCATATTTTCTTGAAGTATTAAAGGCAACTGTCACTGAAAGTATGAAATACATAGGGATGAAATTGTTTATTGACTGCAGACTCATTTCTGAGAAAAGCTTGTTGCATCACAGAAGTTCAGGGATTTGCTCTCCTATAACATGAAGCCGTGGCTTTACGTTTTCTCTGACCTAAAAACATGTCTACGAACGGCAAGAGGATTTTTTTAATGAACCGTCCTCCGACGTGCATACGCGTTTGACTTTTTAACGTGTGGATTTTCCGTCGGGGCTTTTTTTCATGATTTTGGGAACATGACCCGTACCCCTGGAATTGGGAATTTTAACGCGATTTTAACGCGATTTTTCATAAAATTGGGAATTTTAGCGCGATTTTTAATAAAATTCGGAAAAATATAAAGTAAAGCATTCCTTTCATAATTATATCTTTAATACTGTTTTTTTGTACACCAAGATAAACAGAAGCATTTATTTAAGCTTTTGAACCCCAATCATTGGATTGGCACTCTTAAAAAAAAAAAGATATATATATTTTTTTTTTAAATTGGGAATTATTTCCTCTTCATTGGGAAAAAAAGATATGTTTTGGCATTGGGAATATGACCGAATTTCGGCTATAAAAACAGCCAAAAAAAAACAGTGAGTGAAGAAAAAGGTAATTCTCCTTACTTATCTACCCTATTTGTTTGAGCAGGTAATGAGCCACATGTATTACATGTATTAGGTATTATAATATTATGTCTAATTAAAAGGTTTATATTCCCACCGCCATTCATTTTTCTAATGTTATAATCGCTTTTTTGGTGTAGATATTTATAAATCAGAGCTTTATAAAGTTATATTGGCCTAATTATGCTTTGTTCCATACAGCACTGAATTCACTACCACTGATGGTGAAATACACATGGTAATACAACTGATGCCATATAAGCTTGGTAAAAGTGGCTAAGTACTGCGAAATACCATAAATGCCATAAAACCCTAACTTGCCACTCAATCTTGAATATGCAGGGTCATAAAACTAACTGACTGTGTTACAGAAAGGTGATAACAGGATATGGCTAGGATCATAAAACCCTTCTTTCACTTGTTACGGAATACACAGTGTCATAAAATGACTTTGTTCTGGCTGTTTCAAACAATTTGGCCTAGAGGTTCATGTACTATAATTATTAATTTTTTTTTTAGATTTATAGGACATTAGTGAAATTAGCAAGCAATAATCTGATCATGTTAATCATGATCAGATCAGATAAGCATTTATTGAAAAAAAATAAAATAGATATAATAATTTTAATCAGCTTGAAAAAAAAAAGTACACTCTCAGAAACTGAAACATCGTAATTGTTGATTGTATCTGGGCATCTGTGTGACGTCATCGCCGAAGTTGGACTTCGTGTAAACTCGTAATATTCCGGATTTTTTCCCGTTGATTTCCGTAAAGGTGTGTCGAGTGATATATGGAAACGTAATAATAACGTGTTTCGGCTGTGATTTTAACCGTGAGAAATATATCAATAGTTTTTATACAAATAGATCTATCAAATGAATATAAGTTATAAGGGTATTAAAGGGCTCCTTTAAAGTTTTATTTTTTGTGTACAGTTATGTATCTTCTTTTGGTGCAGTCGGATATTTTGACTTTTCATACAGAGACTGAGGATAAAGTCCAATGTCCCATTATTTTCACTTACTGAAAATCTCAACATCTCTGAAATTTGTAAATAATAACTGGATCTGAAAGTAATGAATACAGTTATAGATCCAAACACATACCTTGTTTTTGTAGACAAATCCAGCAGAACCTGAACTCAGTTCCACCACAAAAACAATCACCAGAAAGGCCGAGTACTGAAATATATATAATATACAAAAAGTTATTTCCCTTAATAATGAGTGCCCAGGCACTATTAACAATGTGTTCTGATATAAAAAAAATAATATCATATATATATATATCATGATATATATTATGGTTATACAAAAGATCTAAGATGTTATTGAATTTTGGGTGAGAGGGGGAGGAAGGGGGAGAGTTTTGGATACAAAAGATTGAATATGTATTAAATTTTGGAGAATTTTTTATTTCTTTTTTACTTTTGTTTTTGTTGAAAAAATGTGTGTGTGACTGACATCACGCAATGCATGCATAAAAAACCACTGTATTTCAATAGAACAAACCTGAAATACCACACATGCATGTATACAACTCACCAAAGAGAAGAATGATAATGCCTATATAGTAGGTTTTCGAAAGCCGCTGTTAATTTCAGACATTTTCATTGTTTACATTTGAAATAATCTCATTCTCGTGTCACGTTCCGCTCTGTATGTGGAAACTTAACCCTGCCCTACTCAGACCGTTCTTAAAAAAGTGTTTGTTTGCTGTGCTCCGACCGACCGTCTAAAAAGGCAGCGAACGATTTATTCTTTTTAGCCTTTTCTTAATTTTTTTACCTTAAATTTTTCTTAATTTTTTTTTTTAAACATTTGTTTTTTTACTAAAAAATTATTCGTAAAGAAATATTAATGAGGTTATCCACAGACTGCAGAGGTAGGAAATTATGATTTGTAAAAATGCTTAACCAGGACTGTGGCAAAAAAAGAAAAGAAAAGACCTACCTACCCACTTAAAAAATTCAGGGTCGGAGCACAGAAAACAAATAATTTTTTAAGGATGGCCTCACACACCTGAAAATTTCCGGTTAACATGTTTTTTTCGTGTCAGTTGTGGGCATTCCGTATTTGGAAACTTATACAAGTTTTCAAACACGGAACGACATAGGGCGAGATATTTTGAAAGGTAAACATTTCAGAAAACTATGTTGCTGAAACATGGACATTCATGCCTTGATATTTTTTTTTCTTTTCTTCTCTTCGGTGAGTTTTGTGCATGCACCGGTGGTATCTGAGGTTTAATCTATTGAAATAAGCTGGTTGTTTATGCAGGCATTCCTTGATGCCTTTGGAAACCTCTCTTGATGGGGTTATCCTGATACTACCTATTCTATAAAGAATTGCATTACCCACCATACAACCATAACATTTTCTCATGCAATTGTTTGCCTTACAGTGAAAGGGCTAAATCTTATTGTGTAAACCTCTCAAAACGATGTTTGTTTGTTTGTTTATATGGTGTTTCACGTCATTTTCAACACATCTTAAGTTATATATGATGGTCGATTTTTTGTGGTGGAGGCAGACCGTCCACTTTTCCTGGGTAGAACCAGTACTGTACACCTCCCGCCATCCATAAGAATCAACACTTCCTCACTTACAAGTCGAGCTCCCAGTGGGATTCAAACCCGCAGCGGTGACAGCGAAGGTTTACAATGCAACCATTCGGCCACGGAGATGTCTAACACAACATACCTGAACTCCGGTTTATAAACAGGGTATGTAAAGAACTGTTGGTTTTCCGATATCGCTGAGGTTTCAATATAACATTCATTGAGATAAAGCCCTATTACAAACTATCTCTACAAATTCTCAACCTCCCCAATACAAAAGGCTAGAAAAGGTCTTTATATAAGCTGACCTTTATATGGTCACATTTTGTCATTTTGGTAAGTAAATTAACTGAACAGATGGAAATGACAAAATTGTCATGTGACCTCAAGCAACATTTACACTAGGCCATCCTTAAACAATAATTTGTTTGCTGTTTCCTAACCCAGCGAAGGTGAACATTTTTTCTGAATAATGAAATCCTTATGAAATTAAAGAAAACTATATAACAAAGATTGATTTGCTATGTAACAGAACGAGGCTTTGAAGAGATTATTTTTACAGAAACGTACGTTATAGAAGGGAGCGTTTGCGACCAATCAGAGTTTAATGGTGACATTTTACTTCGAAGTCTCTAACTTTGTGCTTGCCCTACTTTTGTCTGTTCATTTATGAATGAATGACCAAACGAACGAGTGAGCCAACAAAGGAACAAACAAACAACGGACGGAGGGACACTGACAGACAGACAGACAGGCAACAACATATTACGTCCTTACGACCGCATAAGAATTAGCGCAAAGACGCCACTAAGTTTTAGGTGGGTTCCTTTACATGGGCAGATAAAATTTCTTTCCGTTCCAAATTTTTTTTGCAAAAAAGCCAAGATGTTACAAGAATATAAATAACTAATGATGGTATCTAGTGCATAACTGATTGTTTATGTGGCCGATATTCGTTTTATGTCTATTAAGGTGTACATGGAATGAACTTAAGGAATGTTTGTAATGAATATGAAATAAAGAGTAGGCGCCATTACAAAGAATTCAATTATTTTCTCTACAAACCAATGTATAATTAATGCAACGTTAATTACATTAGCATTTCTTTGCATCATATACTTATTATTAGAAAACCCAGCTGCAACGCAATGATAAACCAATATTTCTAACAGTTTGTGGACCTGTCATATATCAGATAATCAGATTAAATTATTGTAAATGTTCAATTTTTGTCTGTCTAATTTATGAAGATTATAATGGAACACATCAATTAACCTGAGGCAGTACTATACAATGATTCACTACTTGTCCATGCAATACAAGAGACAGAACAGTTCAATAAAGATCAATGTTTATTTATAACCAGTATTACGAAAATAAAGTGGCAACAATTCCAATATAAAAACAGATTAGTTTATTTTGGGTTTAAATCGTGATCGAAAATGAAGAGAATGTCCTTATGATCTATGCGGCACGCGTTTGAAGAATAAGTCAGTGTTTTTGAACTGGATTTTTAGACTGTCAAACACAAAAGGTTACCTTAACACAATTATAATATCTGATAAATTATTTGAATGAAATTTCATGAAACAAATGTGGAACTGTTGCTTTTCAGGTTATTACTGTTTGGTTGAAAAGTAATTACGGTTTTAAGAAAATGAGCATTTGAAAATTAAAATAGGTCAATAGAACCTGTGAAATGGTCTTAAATAATTGACTGAACTGTATACAGTTTCATGACCATAGGTCAATATGTTGTAAGCTAGGTGCAGAAATGAAATTCAGAGTTATTGGACATGTCAATGACACAGGTTAATTCATAAGAAAAATTAACTGTGAAAAGTTTCATGACCATAGGTCAATATTTTGCCAAGTTATGAGCTAGGTTACGTTGCAGGTTAAGGTTTTTGTGAAAAGGGGCATAACTCAGCCTAAATCAAAGTCGTAGTTATTGGACAACATTCCATGGAGTAAGATAAGATGTGTGTGAAGTTTCATGAATATAGGGGTTATGGTCAAGCTTAAGCTGCAGGTTAAAGTGTAACAGACGGCAGACAACGACGACAGACAAAGTGATTCCTACGGGTCTCGCCAGCTAAGCAGGCGACACAAGAAGTATCAATATCATGTGATAGTCTATTGTCACTGCTGACTTCTGGGCATATTATACACTCAGAGACCGATCCGGGATCGGTCTTGATCAATGACAGAACATGTTAATTGTATTACAACATGTAATTGTAAGCCCTATCTAATATCCTCTGAAGTTGCCAAACCAGTGTCCCAAAGTGTAACATAATTGGCCTGTCAATACACCAATCATGATGTAAACCCCCAGCAAGCATTATTTATGTACAACAGTTAGAGGTGTCACAGGCTTGATTATTTCCAATATTTCTGTTCTTGTGTACATTCATCTGTATCATTAGTCCATTAAAACAAGAGTCAATCATACACTGGGAGAGTTTTGAAACAGTGGAGAATCAATACAAGACTCAGTTAAACAATCAGACAGTTCCCCAGGGAGACTCGCAAACGTTGCTTCATTTGTATCATATTCAGACAACTGTCTGCCACTCCTACAAATATACTGCGCAATACTGTATGTAGATGCTATATTACAGCAGATTGCGCCATACCTTATGTAGATGCTAAATTGCAGCAGAGGCTGCAAATACTGTATGTTGAAAGTATACTACAGCAGAGGCTGCGCAATATTGTATGTAGATGCTATATTACAGCAGACTGTGCAATACTGTATGTAGATGCTATACTACGGCAGAGACTGCACAATACTGTATGTAGATGCTATACTACAACAGAGACTGCACAATACTGTATGTAGATGCTATACTACAGCAGATTATGCAATATCTTATGTAGATGCTAAATTAGAGCAGAGGCTGCAAATACTGTATGTTGAAAGTATACTACAGCAGAGACTGTGCAATACTGTATGTAGATGTTATACTACGGCAGAGACTGCACAATACTGTATGTAGATGTTATACTACGGCAGAGACTGCACAATACTGTATGTAGATGCTATACTATGGCAGAGACTGCACAATACTGTATGTAGATGTTATACTACGGCAGAGACTGCACAATACTGTATGTAGATGCTATACTACAGCAGAGACTGCAGAATACTGTATGTAGATGCTATACTACAGCAGAGACTGCACAATACTGTATGTAGATGCTATACTACAGCAGATACTGCACAATACTGTATGTAGATGCTATATTACAGCAGATTATGCAATATCTTATGTAGATGCTAAATTAGAGCAGAGGCTGCAAATACTGTATGTTGAAAGTATACTACAGCAGAGACTGTGCAATACTGTATGTAGATGCTATATTACAGCAGAGACTGCACAATACTGTATGTTGATGCTATACTACAGCAGAGACTGTGCAATACTGTATGTAGATGCTATACTACGGCAGAGACTGCACAATACTGTATGTTGATGCTATATTACAGCAGATTGCGCAGTACCTTATGTAGATGCTAAATTGCAGCAGAGGCTGCAAATACTGTATGTTGAAAGTATACTACAGCAGAGGCTGCGCAATATTGTATGTATATGCTATATTACAGCAGACTGCACAATACTGTATGTAGATGCTATACTACGGCAGAGACTGCACAATACTGTATGTAGATGCTATACTACAGCAGAGACTGTGCAATACTGTATGTAGATGCTATACTACAGCAGAGACTGCACAATACTGTATGTAGATGCTATACTACGGCAGAGACTGCACAATACTATATGTAGATGTTATACTACGGCAGAATGCACAATACTGTATGTAGATGTTATACTACAGCAGAGACTGCACAATACTGTATGTAGATGTTATAATACAGCAGAGACTGCACAATACTGTATGTAGATGTTATACTACAGCAGAGACTGCACAATACTGTATGTAGATGTTATACTACAGCAGAGACTGCACAATACTGTATGTAGATGTTATACTACAGCAGAGACTGCACAATACTGTATGTAGATGCTATACTACAGCAGAGACTGCACAATACTGTATGTAGATGTTATACTACAGCAGAGACTGCACAATACTGTATGTAGATGTTATACTATGGCAGAGACTGTGCAATACTGTATGTAGATGCTATACTACGGCAGAGACTGCAGAATACTGTATGTAGATGCTATACTACGGCAGAGTACTACGGCAGAGACTGCACAATACTGTATGTAGATGTTATACTACAGCAGAGACTGCACAATACTATATGTAGATGTTATACTACGGCAGAGACTGTGCAATACTGTATGTAGATGCTATACTACAGCAGAGACTGTGCAATACTGTATGTAGATGCTATACTACGGCAGAGACTGCACAATACTGTATGTAGATGCTATACTACGGCAGAGTACTACGGCAGAGACTGCACAATACTGTATGTAGATGTTATACTACAGCAGAGACTGCACAATACTATATGTAGATGCTATACTACGGCAGAGACTGTGCAATACTGTATGTAGATGTTATACTACAGCAGAGACTGTGAAATACTGTATGTAGATGCTATACTACGACAGAGACTGCACAATACTATATGTAGATGCTATACTACGGCAGAGACTGCACAATACTGTATGTAGATGTTATACTACAGCAGAGACTGTGCAATACTGTATGTAGATGCTATACTACGGCAGAGACAGCACAATACTGTATGTAGATGTTATACTACAGCAGAGACTGTGCAATACTATATGTAGATGCTATACTACAGCAGAGACTGCACAATACTCTATGTAGATGTTATACTACAGCAGAGACTGTGCAATACTGTATGTAGATGCTATACTACGGCAGAGACTGCACAATACTATATGTAGATGCTATACTACAGCAGAGTCTGCACAATACTGTATGTAGATGCTATACTACAGCAGAGACTGCACAATACTGTATGTAGATGTTATACTACAGCAGAGACTGTGCAATACTGTATGTAGATGCTATACTACGGCAGAGACTGTGCAATACTGTATGTAGATGCTATACTACAGCAGAGACTGCACAATACTGTATGTAGATGTTATACTACAGCAGAGACTGTGCAATACTGTATGTAGATGTTATACTACAGCAGAGACTGTGCATAACTGTATGTAGATGCTATACTACGGCAGAGACTGCACAATACTATATGTAGATGTTATACTACGGCAGAGACTGCACAATACTGTATGTAGATGCTATACTACGGCAGAGACTGCACAATACTGTATGTAGATGCTATACTATGGCAGAGACTGTGCAATACTGTATGTAGATGTTATACTACAGCAGAGACTGCACAATACTGTATGTAGATGCTATACTACGGCAGAGACTGTGCAATACTGTATGTAGATGTTATACTACGGCAGAGACTGCACAATACTGTATGTAGATGCTATACTACAGCAGAGACTGTGCAATACTGTATGTAGATGCTATACTACAGCAGAGACTGCACAATACTGTATGTAGATGTTATACCACAGCAGAGACTGCACAATACTGTATGTAGATGTTATACTACAGCAGAGACTGCACAATACTGTATGTAGATGTTATACTACAGCAGAGACTGTGCAATACTGTATGTAGATGTTATACTATGGCAGAGACTGCACAATACTGTATGTAGATGTTATACCACAGCAGAGACTGCACAATACTGTATGTAGATGTTATACTACAGCAGAGACTGCACAATACTGTATGTAGATGTTATACTACAGCAGAGACTGTGCAATACTGTATGTAGATGTTATACTACGGCAGAGACTGTGCAATACTGTATGTAGATGCTATACTACGGCAGAGACTGCACAATACTGTATGTAGATGTTATACTACAGCAGAGACTGTGCAATACTGTATGTAGATGTTATATCACAGCAGAGACTGCACAATACTGTATGTAGATGCTATACTACGGCAGAGACTGCACAATACTGTATGTAGATGTTATACTACAGCAGAGACTGTGCAATACTGTATGTAGATGCTATACTACGGCAGAGACTGTGCAATACTGTATGTAGATGTTATACTACAGCAGAGACTGCACAATACTGTATGTAGATGCTATACTACAGCAGAGACTGTGCAATACTGTATGTAGATGCTATACTACGTCAGAGACTGCACAATACTATATGTAGATGCTATACTACGGCAGAGACTGCACAATACTGTATGTAGATGTTATACTACAGCAGAGACTGTGCAATACTGTATGTAGATGTTATACTACAGCAGAGACTGCACAATACTGTATGTAGATGTTATACTACAGCAGAGACTTGCAATACTGTATGTAGATGCTATACTACGACAGAGACTGCACAATACTGTATGTAGATGCTATACTACAGCAGAGACTGTGCAATACTGTATGTAGATGTTATACTACGGCAGAGACTGCACAATACTATATGTAGATGTTATACTACGGCAGAGACTGTGCAATACTGTTTGTAGATGCTATACTACGTCAGAGACTGCACAATACTATTTGTAGATGCTATACTACGACAGAGACTGCACAATACTGTATGTAGATGCTATACTACAGCAGAGACTGTGCAATACTGTATGTAGATGTTATACTACGGCAGAGACTGCACAATACTGTATGTAGATGTTATACTACAGCAGAGACTGCACAATACTGTATGTAGATGCTATACTACGGCAGAGACTGTGCAATACTGTATGTAGATGCTATACTACGACAGAGACTGCACAATACTATATGTAGATGTGATACTACAGCAGAGACTGCACAATACTGTATGTAGATGTTATACTACGACAGAGACTGTGCAATACTATATGTATATGCTATACTACGGCAGAGACTGCACAATACTGTATGTAGATGCTATACTACAGCAGAGACTGCAATACTGTATATAGATGCCATATTACAACACAGACTGCAGAATACTGTATGTAGGTGCCATATTACAGCAGACTGCGCAATACTGTATATAGATGATACATCACTGCAAAGACATTCCCAGGCTGATATTTGCATCACACTGGGGGAATGAGAAAAGATGTGACACATTCGCATAGAAAAATCAGTACATCACAAAATCACACTACAAAACAGTATCAAACTCTATGTAGGTGTTCCGTTCATATAATAATGTATATGTGCCAATTTAAAGTATAGGTTTATTTATGGATTCTTAAAATACCCATGATTGAATATGTGTAAAAGTAGTTAGTAACTCTTAATTCGTCGCTCCAGTTTTGGGGTTTGGCCTGGCTGTTTAAAGCCATTTATATTGCGTCTATATGGTTTGGTTTCTCAAAATATTTAAGTTAAATAATATATACCTCATCGTCAGTAGGTTTAGAAATGGTGTACATCGGTTGTAAACATTGCTTGTTGATGGTTGGATAGGGCCTTATTAAAGTAAGAGTATTTTATACAGTCCTGATATACATGTAAGGCAAGGAATTTAATCTTGTTTGACATTTATATAATAGTGGTACCATAGGATAAATGGTTGCCTCAACACATTAACCTAAATTTTTCTGTATATATAATACCACCATTAAATTCTTTTACAATAATTTATGAGTTTGGTAAAACTGGCCTATCATCTCTATAGCTGATGTTAAATAGCAAACTAATATATGTTATTATGATGAAATATACAGTGCTTTAAAATGTTTACTAGTACATTTTTGCTTTGAAATTAAAAAAATAAAAATACACAAAAAAAACACTGGGAAAATGTTTGTGAAACATAATTCCACCAACGCCACTTTCAGGTCTGATGACATCTGTTTCTGATGAAGACATAAGTAAAAAGATTTTAGTCTCATGTATCAAACAAATACAACTGTCAGAACAAATCAATATAGCTTATTCCTTAGATTTCATGATTTACTTGAATTTGTTTCCATGGCAAAGTAAAAATATTAAATACCGGTAGGTTTTATATATATGACTACTACTCGCAATCCATTAGAAACTTGATTCCTATGTATCCTTCCCCACTCTCTGGGGCGGCTCTAAAATAACCGCTACTGTGTTGATGAGATGTTAAACAACATTCACTTCCATTAGAAACAGTTTGACCGTCATTTTGTAAATAAAACTCATAATTAGACACAAATCAACTACAGGTATTTTAACCCGGCATCGGTGCTTGACTAAACCCCTGGATTGGCGCTTGACTCAATCTGTGTATCGGCGCTTGACTCAACCCCTGATATCAGTGCTTGACTCAATCTGTGGATTAGCGCTGACTCGACCTGTGGATCGGTGCTTGACTCAATCCCTGGATCGGCACTTGACTCAATTTGTTGATTGGCACTTGACTCAGTCTGTGGATCACCACTTGACTCAACCCCTGAATCAGCGCTCGACTCAATCCCTGGATTGGCGCTTGACTTAATCTGTGGATGAGTGTTGACTCAACCACTGGACCGGTACTTGACTCAACCCCTGAATCGGCGCTTGACTCAATCTTTATTCAACCCGTGGATCGGTGCTTGACTCAACCTCTGGATTGGCGCCTGACTCAACCCATGAATGGGCGCTTGACTGAATTTGAGGATCAGCTCTTGACTTAATCCCAGGATCAGCGCTTGACTCAATCTGTGGATGAGCGCTTGAGTCAACCCCTGGATCGGCGACTAACTCAATCTGTATATCAGCACTTGACTCAATCTCTGGATCAGCGCTGGACTTAAGCCTTGTATTATTCGCTGCCGGCACGGCAGTGACTCTTATATTGTTTTAGTAACTGCACATGGTAAGGTAGTAATGAATAGTTTCTTTGAGTTTTTCACTTTGATAACGCAATCTTATATTACACATAGTAGTAATGAACAGTTTATCTGTGTTGTAATGCACACTTATGCAAACGCATCCTATACATGTTTCTGTGCTGATGTGTACTTTAGTACGTCGTGCTACAAAGGTGAATATGTAATCAATTTGTAAGGCATGTCAAGGATTCGCCCACCTTGATTAAAAATGATTGGTAGCACAAACTGGGAAGAAAGTGTCTGGTAAAAAACCAGGTCATGGTGTGTTTATGTCTCCGTGACAACTCTTTTTTTGAATATTGTTTTAACACCCGTGACTTGGTCTGTTATTATATTAAGCTTTGTTCCCAGTTCCTACCCAGAAATAATGCTATTTTCTCTCGGCAGCGATTTTACGATTGCGTAAAACCTTGCTTGTTTGCTAATATAGTAACTTTAAAATCAATACCAGCTTCTCAAAAAATACAAACATCTATTTTAAAACAGATGACTTCTCTAACAAGGATCAATATTTATATAATAATGTCTGTTAGATAAACAAAAATCCTGTATTTGTATGGCAGTTACAGTGTGTAGCTGGCTTGAGTTGAATTGAATTGGGTTTTAAGGCACACCAAGATAAAAAGTTTATATGGTGCCAACATGAATGAGCATTCCAGGCTCAGCCTCCACTTAAATTGAGATAAATATATTAAGAATGGACCACTGCATATCTGACTAAAGGTCACAATCTGGTGCTGTTGCTGTTGCTGTAGCAGTACAGAATGTCAATAAAAACCCGCAAAGTGCTATTTTAACATAGATATCACCATATTCAATTACTTTGGGGGAATGGAGGGGGGAATGGGGGGGGGGGGGGGATTTTAACCCTCTGCCTGGATTACCTACCAGTGGCCATATTCTTTCCCGGGAACCATAGGGGGCAAAAACTCATTGAAAAACATTAAACTGTTTGCACAAATTGATTTTCTAATCGACATACACCAACAAAGCTGATAGACAATAATGACACAGAGTCCTGATGCCAGTGCAATCCCCACATGTCAATCAGGTTTATCTCAGTTAACTCAATACATACAAAACATACAATCTTCTCCTCATCCTTACACGGATCCTTAATTTTCAGGGAATGCAATGCGACAAATGTCACTCAACTGCTGGCTGATTCACAAGACAAGCTGTAAAAGTATATAATTTATGACAAACCAATATCTGTTCGAAAGTATAGTATTCAGGCAGCTTCCAGAATAAGGCGATACTTATATATTCATGGCGATTTCTCAGTCAATTATTTGCACTCACTCTTAGAAACAGAATGTCAATAATGTACGTCAGCACAAGGAAGCAGACGTCCGGCAATGATAAATTATTGGCTGGTAACAAGCAGAATAATCTAACAACTTGTAAATGCTACATGTTAAACTTATCTTACAAGATTCCCGCCTCTAGCAACAGACTGGAAAAGTTTTGGGTACATTAATTCTCTCATACTTTATATTTTCTCTCCATTTTGTACAGCAAGGAAAAGAAAAATAGAAAATTACAATTTAAAAGTGAATGCATGGTCATTCTAACTTCTAGTTTTACATGAGGGTTTATATTCTAAACCCACCACTTTATTTAACTATTAATTTTCTGTAACACCATATACCACTGGGAAACACTTTCAATGTCAGAAACTAAAGGTCACAATCTGGTGCTGTTGCTATAAAATCTATTAAATTAATTATTCCTAATCTTCCCTAACACCATGCAATACCATGTAGCAGTACAGAATGTCAATAAAAACTAATCATATAGTGCAAGGATTGATGTCTTACAACTACTGATAAAACATCGAGACAGATGGTGGTCGGCCTTCGAATGTATTATCATGTTTGTTAATGTAGTCATTAGTCAAATATATAGAAATATTCTCAATGCATGTAGGTCTGAGACTGCAGGTCTTTGAAACCCTGCAAAGTGCTATTTTTACATAGATATCACCATATTCAATTACTTTGGTTGGTTATTAAATTAAGCTAGGCTAGACAGGAGCCACAAGGTTGTGGTGAAAGATAAATACAATGTGTCTGAGAGATCCAGTTTTCAGACATGTATACATAGCATGCACACTAGATGTTTGTGAGTTTGTTTGTATGGTGTTTTACGTCATTTGCAACACATGCAAGGTTATAACATAAATTTCTCATTTAAATACTGAAAAACACATTCGGTTTCATCGTTCGTTCATGCCCATATTTGTATTAAAACTTACCATATAGAGTAAACAGGCATGCATGTTCATATTTGTATTAAAACTTACCATATAGAGTAAACAGGCATTCCCTTTAAACGTGCAGCAACAACCGAAGGATCCCACGAGGACAATGACTGCTCCCACGCCGATCAGTATGTATGGGGCTTCCCTGTAGTACACAGTGGACAGCTCCATGTACTTGTATAGGTCAACCTTCGTCCATATCCCTAGTGCCAAGATGGCAATACCCGACACCTGTTATCAGAAGGAAAAACATTCTAAATTTTAAAAAGACACACGGCCTGTGTTTTTTTTACTTTTGAGGGAAGGGGATCGGGCCCTTTAGTGGGGGAAAAATTCGATGTGAATTGGAAAAAGGGAGAATTTTGACACTGTTGAAATAAAGAAGAAAGATAGAATTTTTTATATGCAATAAGTCTCAGTCTTTCACTTAATATTAAATTCACATCAAGAACATGTTTGATGGACATGTTACGGTTGGTCAACTAAGATTAAACAACATTGAAAAGTAAAAAAAAAATATGAAAAGATTGTTTTGTTTTTTTCAGGGGATTTTTTTTTTCAAAAAGGGGGAAAATAAACACTTTTTTATGTGGGGTATGGTGCCAAATTTCAGCCCCAAATTACTCTTAAAAAACCAACACTGACGGCATTAATCTTGATTTTTTAAAACTCGCAGCGTCCCGTTAATATTAATTAAAAATAGTATAAAGCAAATTATGTTCGCATATTACTAACTGTTGATTATATTGCACCAATAATATATTTATACCTGTGGTAATATAAGAAGGAAAAAAATAAACCTTAATTTATTAAATTCAGGGCTTAAATTTAGCGACAATTTGGACAGGCAACATTTCGCCAGCAGCATTTTTTGTAACTGGCAAAACGAAAAAAGTTGCAATTTCTACGATTGTGTGTGTGAGTAAGTACACATATGTAACTAAGTAAAAAGCACAAGATGATTCATCATTAAAAATATTAAAACACCATTGATATGAAAGCAAATGTTTCAAAAAAATGCAGACATGGTATTCTAAATTAAACACGTAAGGTATTTGGATGCACTTGCAAATTTTTGCCAGTACTTGAAAAGTTTGATGGCATTCTGAAAATGTCACTTGCATTTTGCCAGTACTTACGCCAGCTTAAATTTGAGCCCTGAAATTATATGCAAGCAGGTTTAAAGTCAAATTGATACTAGATGAAAGTTCTCTAGTATTTAAATCGAAATAAATCAATACACAACAATAGATATTTACAATTCTATTTACACATTGCAATATCTGTGAAAAACGAGAATAAGATTTTATTTGAAAACTTTGAAAATTAATAGTATTTATCATTTATCTGGCAATAGTTGTGCAACTATACAATTTGAATTTACCTCATTTCCCTGTGCAGTCATGCAGTGGTAAAAGTAGTATCTACGTCATGCAGATAATACTTATTTTTACATACAACTCAGTAGCAGTTTTAAATATATGTTACCAAGAAATGTTCAAATGACACTTAAGAGTTAAATGTGTTAATTGAAAACACTACAAAAAGGGTTGCCATTCATCTTTAATAAATCAAGACGCTAATTTTTATGCCTACTTAAAACTTCAAGATTCTCGAGTGTCCCTTTAAGGGAAGAGGAGGGGCCAGTACACAGATTGTTCACTTTATGCCAGAGGAGGGGCCAGTACACAGATTGTTCACTTTATGCCAGAGGAGGGGCCAGTACACAGATTGTTCACTTTATGCCAGAGGAGGGGCCAGTACACAGATTGTTCACTTTATGCCAGAGGAGGGGCCAGTACACAGAGTGTTCACTTTATGCCAGAGGAGGGGCCAGTACACAGATTGTTCACTTTATGCCAGAGGAGGGGCCAGTACACAGAGTGTTCACTTTATGCCAGAGGAGAGGCCAGTACACAGATTGTTCACTTTATGCAAGAGGAGTCTAGTTCAATCCCAAACTGATCAGCATGTACATGTATATACCTTTGTCAATGTTTAACTGTTTCAATGGTAACAAGCAAAGTTTTATGCAGAGCAGAATGGTTGTATAACAGTAAATCGAACACGGACTCATGTGTAAACGTGTAAAAAGACACTTTTTCTCTGCCACGAGGGAGAGGAACTACCCTCTTCATTTTAAGTCAATAAATCTTAAGTATGTTCGCATTAAATTACTATCTAAAGTAGTGATGTACTACTTAAAGAGGCTCTTCCTATATTACTTAATTATAAAGAAGACTATGAAAAAGGTAAATGGCAATAATTTCACCCCATGTAATATGCGTTTTGCTGGGGAAAAACAGGATTGAAAAGATCGGATTTTTGAAATTGTATTCGTAATTGTTTTAGACAAGCCGATTGCGGAGATTTTCCGATCTTATTCGTTTACAATATGAACTGCCTCGTCGGATTGGCGAAGAGTTCCGATCGATTCGTTTACTATCGGAACTGCCCCGAATAGTTTGTTTTCGTTCAACTGAATCGCATTGCGCATGTCCGAGAAAATCGTAAAAACTGGTAGTTCTCCGGCAGGAATAAAAGGCTGGGCAGCATTTTATTCAAGATATTTTGTTCATAATTAATAATTTACAGAACTGGAATACGAACCATGTTTCTTCTTAGAATACTCATAAAATAGCTTTGTATACATATAAATGCAGTAATATTGAGTATTTAATATTTAAAATTAAAAATCGTGTAGATATAGGTAGTGCCTCTTTAATTGATTGTAACCCATCACAGGTTACTTAACGCATCCATTTATGGTGATCAATTATGGAAGTCTATAATCGATCATCGGTAAAATGTAAAAATGCACATTAATTAATGTTAAAAATAGAAAAAAGCATGATTATCCAGGAGACAACAGATAGGAAATACATTTGTGAAAATAAGCATATACACAAATAAACACATTTAAAAATATCAGTTAAAATTATTTTGCTGATTAAAATGAAATAACAAAGACAGGAAAGAATACACACTTAATCATAGTTTTAAGTTCAAGGCCTGAAACCCTATTAACACGCACGTATGTTATACTTAATATTGACTAAATGATCATAACCGAAGATTACATTAATCCGATTGGAACCGATGATCGATAGTAAATTGCAACCAATTGCCCATCACTAATTTCAAGTTTCTAATGTGATTATCTATATTAATTTATCACTCTGAATCTAAATATTTGTTCTGTTTTCATTCCGAAGTTGTAACAGTCAACCCTATTCAGATAAGTTAAAAAATATTAAATTTCCATTCACAGATATTGTATTCTGGCCAAGCGTCAAGTGATCGTGACTGGGGAGGGTATAGGTGCAATGATAACTAGACCATGTAGACGGAGTTGTTTTTGTAACAAAAACATGTCTCCCCCCATAATTTATGAAACAACCTGGCTGAAAGGTATGCTCTGCACGTCGTCTCGATATGGTGAGCATTTGTGCCAAGTTATTTCAAAATACCTCAAGAGGTTCAAGAGATATGGAGTGGACACAAAATATAGTACATATGACCTTCGACCTCTAAGTGTGACCATGACCTTGAACGGTCGAATGGTCATGGCTGGAAGTTCTTGATACGGTGAGCATTTGTGCCAAGTTATTTCAAAATCCCTCATGCGGTTCAAGAGATCGGTGGAGACCGACTTGTGACATTACAGAGATCCAGACAGACAGACAGACATCCAAGCTAAAAACAGTATGTCTCCCCAGTATGGGTAGAGACATAAATAATGCCCTTCAAATTCACATAACAAAATTGTGACAAATGTTTCCTTTTGCCACTCAAAAATACTCTGCACAACAGTATTTAATTATGTTATAAATTGTTAATCGTAATCATGCCCTGAAAGGAGTTGTTCCACTCATAAACTCCTGCCATGTTGTCAGATGATAAATAATTTCTTTGATGAGGGGAACATGAAAGCCTTCATTGCCGGTATGATGTCAACACTTGTGCATTTATATAAGGAGAATAATTGATATCTGAATCTCTAGTACAGTGTATGTTGTACACATTTCTGCACACGCATGTTGCATGGTTTGGTTGTGCATGTTAAAAATAGATTTGCTTTGTAAGATTTGCTAAAGTAACAAGAAAAACAAGAATGAAATATCTAGTGGATATGAAAAAGAAATGAAATGTCTGTACTACAAAACATGAATTTTGTATCTACAAAAAAAAAGGTGCAGTTTTATCATTCAAACTCAAATAAAACAAGGTAACCCTGGACAACCACTTTTCGTACACATTTAACGAAAATAATGAAATTAACTTTAAATTTAAATGCAAGCCTTTTCATTTTCTGTCAATTTTTTCATTAATTATAGTACGGAAAATCTGTATATTAAATCATGCCAATTTAGACTGGGCCCATTTTTTGAATTTGTGAATGATAGCAGTATTTTTTAGGAAAAGTGGTATCTTGGTGTTTTTATATTAATTTGGGTATGCTGAGTTCCCTTATGGTTGATACCGAGCTGAAATTTGACAGGAAAGACAATTTTTGGGACATTTCATTGTTTCTTGATAATTTTACTGGGAATTTTTGATTTTTTTTTTTTTTAGAATGAACATTTTACACATGTTCTCAATTTTCTCTACATATTTTTGCTTCATCTACATTGACTTTTCATAGGAATATTATTTCAAGCTGAATTTTAACCGAAAATGCAATTTTTGGGACATTTTATCATCTTTTGATGATTTTATTGGGAATTTTTGGAATATTTTTTTAATATAAACATTTTACACTAGACATCAATTGTCTCTACACATTTTGACTTCATATACATCGACTTATCATAGGAATAATACTTCAAGCTGAATTTTGGCAGGAGAGGCAATTTTTGGGGCATTTCATTACTTTTTGATTATAATTACGAGTTTTTGGACAAAACAATTAAAATAAACATTTTACACCAGTTATCCATTTTCTCTACATATTTTGACTTTATTTACATTGAATTGTCATAGGAATAATATTTTAAGCTGGATTTTGACAGGAAATGCAATTTTTGGAATATTTTATCATCTTTTGATAGTTTTACGGTGAAATTTTGGAATATGTTTATTAATTTATAAAGGAAACATTTTATATTTTATTTTGTATAGCACAGTCGCCGTGTTTCCGATATTGATGAAATGAGCCACACATAACCTACTTAATGGATAATACGAAGGGAGACCTTACATAAAACACCATCAAGACTGCAGAGAATTGTGTCGGCAGAATCTATACTGTGCAACAAACGGAATATATGTAGATTTATTTCACTTGTTACAGGTGCATTATCAAACCATTAGGCCTATGTCAGACTTTTACCCACAATGGTAAATCGCAGAATAGCAGTAACAAAGAAACAGTCAACATGTCTACATCGTACTGACCAAATGAAACTCGGAGAATTTTCTGTGCAGCAGTGCTCAAAGAAAATTATTTTAAGAGACAGGTCCGGGCTTGTTGCTTCTGAAAATGGACAGGCCCCGATTTGAAATGGACAGGCCCTGATTTGAAATGGACTGGCCTTGATTTAAAATGGAAATGTCCAATATTTTTTTCTTATTGGAAATGTGTCTTTATTCACTTTTATAGCACACATTTGTTACGTATGTATTAATCAAGCTCAGAACCGCCTCTGACTATATTTTTCTTTTTTGCTACCACTTTATGCTCCCTGGTCAGCAGACTTATTTACATTTCGTTTAAAATATGTTAGAATAGAATATTACATAGTAATTTATAACCAATGCAAAGGAGAGTACTAGCACTTTTGCCAAACGATAATAATCAGAGCCGACTTGGTGAAACTGGAGCTAAACTTGGAGCCAAATTTTTAATCAGGTTTTATGAGACTATCAGAGCCTCCTCTGGCTATATTTTTTCTTTTTGTCACCACTTTCTTCAAGTAAAGAATTAGGAGCCTAGACTAGAATTCATTTAAAAGTAGGATTCCAGGAACTCCTTACACTTATAATGGATAGAAATATACTTTATATCTGTATTTATACAATTACAGTATATAAATTTTTCTTTCCACCAACATGTATTTGTAAAGGACAGTTTTTTCTTATGTGATAATGTAAAAAAAAAAAAAAAAAAAATTTCATCCGAACTACTATGACACCGCACTTTTACAGCCCGAACATTTCACAAACATTCAATCGAAATACCATCAATAACGAATTTTTTTCATGGAATAGAGTGTTTTTAATGACAAAACGGTATTTCTTATCACAAAAGGAAAGAAAACACAACCCTAATAGCAGAATAATGAGTTTTATGTCAACAATTGTCGACCTCAAAGTTGTGACAAACTGCCGACACGACAAAACCAGGCAAAATATTCGAAATTCTTATTGTTTCAATGTGTGTATAATACATTTTAATTACTTTTGTTGCAAGTGTTTTCACAGTTCACAATACACACACAATACACATGGGAGCATTTTGTCTTGAGGAACTTGAGGTTGAGATCCAGTAAAACTGATTTTTTGGAGGATTTTTTTTTTACAGGCCCGATGGGCTCCTCGTCTGCAAAATGAGACCGGCCCGGAATGGATTTCGAGGATCACCGGGCGTCGGGCTATCCTATTTTTTGAGCACTGTGCAGTATGACAAAAAATAGTAATTAATTAAAATTGATTAATTATTGAGTCTGAATTATGGTAAAAATATGACCCATTGCAGCAGACACCCGTTGAAAGTGCATGTCTGCCTTCTTTTTTAGCAAGGATTTGTCAAGAAGAGGATAAGAAAATAGGTCAAATTATATAGGGCGAAAAAGGAAGTCTCGCAAATTCTCGGACACAAATCCCCGAGATCGGGTCACGTGACAATCATCGTCTTCAACCGCCATTTGGAAAATATTGAATACAACGCTGGGTAGATTAATGTCGATAAACAGCAAGAAAACGCTTATATAAGCAATTATCTAGTAAGTATTATTTTAATATGATGTATTTTAATGAGGAAATGTTTATTCTCCATATGTTTTTCGTTGGTAGTGTAATTTATGTTGATAATTGCTAATGGAATTCTCCCGATTCTCGGCCGTGTGATGTTGTCGGGTGGGGTAATCGTATTTTTAGGAATATTGATATAAAATATGTTTTCCAATGAAGGAAATACGTTTTAGATTATAAATGTATTCGTTATACGAAGGTTGTTATTAAAATTTACTAAATAACATATTGATATCGATACCATTCCGTAATTTTTTCTGATTTAAATTTGCACTTTGAGTTTAAACCAAAAAAAATAAAATACGATGTTACCGCCTTTTTAATAGGAAGGCACAAAATCATGTTCTATTTAAAAAAATACACATATTTGTGTTCTTATATAATTTTCATATTGTATGGTAACCTTTATTTTGTACAAAGTCTTTTTTTAATTTTTTTCTCAGCTTTCAAATGGGCAGTATATTTCTTGTTGTTATAATTCACTTTGAAAATTTAGAAACACTAGTGTGTTACTGCCTATTTAATAGAAAGGCGTAACATCATGTTATTTTCTGAAAAAATACGACATATTTGTGTTCTTATATAGTTTTTATACTGCATGGTTAACTTGATTTCATACCAAGCATATAAAAAAAAAGAATAATAGATTTCAAATGGGCATATATTTCTTGTTATAATTCACTTTGAACTTTAAAAGCAAAATTTAGAAACACTAGTGTGTTACTGCCTTTTTAATAGACAGGCATACACTCATGTTATTTTCTAAAAAAATACACATATTTGTGTTCTTATATAATTTTTATACTGCATGGTTAACTTTATTTTATGCAAAGCATTATAAAAAAAAGTATTCCAGCATCAAATGGGCATATATTTCTTGTTATAATTCACTTTGAACTTATAAAAAAATTAAATTTAGAAACACTAGTGTGTTAGTGCCTTTTTAATAGAAAAGCATAAAATCATGTTCATCTTCTAAACAATACACATATTTGTGTTCTTATATAATTTTTTATACTGCATGGTAACCTTTATTTCATCATAAAAAGCATTATATTTTTTTCTTCAGCTTTCAAATTGGCAGATATTTCTTCTAAAAAATAATTTTGAAAATCTAAAAAAAAACATGTGTTATCGCCTTTTTAATATAAAGGCACACAATCATGTTCTTTTTAATATATATATAACATATATATAATATATTTGTGTTCTTACATAGTTTTCATACTGCATGGTTGTCCTTTTATCCAAGGATTATTGTACAAATCTTGTTTATCATACAAAACATTATTTTTATATTCTTTTCACATTTCAAAGGGACACAATATTTCTTTAAAAAATAATTCTAAAATTTTAAAATACTGCTACAATAAGTGGTACATGTTGAAAAATCACGACGGCCATACTTAATACAACGTAACACAGATTGTAAGTCATGGGTATATATATACTTAACACAAATAAAACAGAAACAAATCGTGACCACATGGCTGCAAGCCTTTAATATTAATTATAACATAAATTTTCAGTTTTAAACCAATACTCTGCATTTAATCTCTTATAAAAGTAACACTTTATCTTAGTATATTTTCAGCCGCTTCAAAAGGGGAAGGATACAGAGGAATTCAGGAACCACTCCATACTCTACTTTATACCATTCCTATGCACGGGACTGCAAATTTGAACCATGTTTTGAGATGTTTTGGATTTGTTTTGCACTGTATGTGTCATTTCTTGTTTATTTTGATTAATTAAAACTCTTTTTTACCGCATGTTTTGTTTACATAACTCAAATAAAAAGCTATGAATTCTGAATTTTGTCTTCTTGTTATTGTTTAGCTTGTGGAGCATTTATTTGAATAGGTGCTTCAGGTATAGCACTCTGCATGTAGTATGGGACAATACCGGTTACATAAACAAGAAATGACAACACTGGGTCATTAACCTAGTGTTGTTACCAGCGAAATATAAGACACCAGCTCAAATGAGCTGCATATACGGCTTGTGTTTTATGGCATTACCACAGCAATATAGAATGGATCTCAATACCCGGTTTTATGACATGGTGTTGTTATTAGCAAAAGATAAGGCGGCAACTTGCTTCAATATCTGCATATTCGGCATGTGTTTTATGGCACTACCAGATCAATATAGCATGGGTCTCAATACCCCGTTTTATGACATTGTGTTTTGAGAAAAGATAAGGAACCCGCTCAAATAGGGTGCATATTCGGTATATATTTTATGACACTCACAGCAATAAGACACTAGTGCCATAGGGCGAGCATAAATATATATTTAACATAGCAACTAAACACGAGTAAGTACCGCATTTTATGACATGCGATAAGACTCTCAGTGGAGCTAACAATTCAAACGTTCGGGGAATGGGATGAGGATTGGGAGCTTTTGATAAAGCACGCACGCACTAACAAATTTAAAGAAAATGTATGTATGATTTATGGCATGCATAGCATGGACAGTTTAGGAGTGTGCTTATGACTCATATCTACACCATTATCACACAGTTCATCATCAGAGACCTCATTTTCACTGGCAGTAAACTCGCCTAATAAAGCTTCAAGATCTAGATCATCAAAATTAATAAAATCTTCTTTTCCGTAAGACATGTTTTTTATGTACGTAAAGATCATCAGAATGACATTACCAAATAGTAAATATGTACAAGAGATACATGTTCAGTTTTTTGTAATAAAGCATTGATTAAAATAACAGTTTAATCAGCAAACTATAATTATGCATTCATTCTTCATGGTCTTTTAACAAGTCGCGGGACATATCAAAGGGATCGGCCGACGCCGCGCTTTAAACTCGAAGAAGAAAAATGATAATTTCGCTAATTACCATACATTTGCACAAACAAGATGCTTTTTTAATTCAATTTAATTCAATTTGTCTAATTGCAATACGGTTAAAATCGTTACAAAAGAAGAAAACAAATATCA
This sequence comes from Cyrtodaria siliqua, assembly GCA_037043455.1. NCBI lineage: Eukaryota > Metazoa > Mollusca > Bivalvia > Adapedonta > Hiatellidae > Cyrtodaria > Cyrtodaria siliqua. Next base: position 70,839 of record JAWPHD010009989.1, read on the forward strand.
ACCGACACCGCGTCACACAATATAAGTTTCCCTAGCGAAAACAACACAATTAATATTAATGATTTACGCCTTGTAATCCAAACACTTTAAGAATTATAAAACAATATGTCCGATAATTATTGGTAGTTAAAGTATTTTATTATTACAGCAAGGAATAATTACATATTTAGAGCATAAGATCGTCACAATTTCCGCGGTAATCGGAGTATCACCGTGTGTTTATACATTTTATTAAAACCATTTTCGAACTAGTCTCCATGTCGTGACACAAACCTGAGCATTACCTATACACGAATTATTTTCTCTCTAAGATTCTCGATCACAGTTATTTCTAAATAATTAACACACACACAACACAGCAAGGTGATCCAACCAAAAATACACCGCGAGTCATTTTTTTATTATATATTATACGGACAAGCTCAATACAGAACCCGTTTATATTACGTCTATCTACAGTCCCTGGTCAATACAAAGACTGCAAGTTGACAAATGCCAATAATGAATTATGATAGAATTTCCAGAATAGGAATATCACAGAAATATACAGGGTCCAAATATTATATTATTTTGTGCGTTCGATATATTTGTGTATTTGTCAATACCCGGTACCAGCTAACTGTTATTGAAATACATATTCAGCAATTAGCCGCCATAATTCCCGAGTGCTTTATGTAATTAGCGATTTTTCTATTGACTTACACATGTAATCAAGTAATTAACAAGCCGCCAGTTAAAAAGAAGCTGTATATTTCTCACGTAATATATGAGATAAACACAGCAGTAGAACCGAACTGGTTATGTGTCGAAACGTACAGGTAAAGCTCGCCGCCTTATCGTTATCGATTGGACCCGTCTTATCGGAAGACCCGCCTTATCGATAGACGCTGATATCTCGTACTTTCTACGCGAGAGTCTACGAGATTTCATCATATTTTCTAATCCTCTTATTGACAAATCCTTGTTTTTAGTAACTACTTTTTTTTTTTAGGGTCATACTCATAGAAGGCCTAGGATTTCGTTAGGAAAATGATTTGGTTACTCGAGAAAAAAATCCTATGAAGAATTGAAATGTGCAATATCTGCATTTTTACCAATTCAAAATAACTGATATGTCATTTTTCATGCACACCCTGGTCCCAGTGACAATGATTGATTCTGTGACATAAATTATGAACAGATGACTGAAACGTTATGCCGAGAAAATTGACTCACCCAGAAAATGAAATTGAAGATTGTCAGAATTGTTTTAGTCAACGCTACAGCTGGTCCTGACGATAAAGCTGATCCTACTCTACCTGCCATGGTTAGCTGTTTGGCTTACAATATTAAACACTTAAATAACTGTCCACATATGTTGAAATCCAACTTAAAAGTGCGTGTACGCGTTATTCTTACACTCCCATAATATTCACACACGAACTAAGGCCAATGCAAACTTATGTAGGATTCTTTTCTAGTCATTTTGGATAGGTTTAGGTTGGATTGGGAAATTTTAAATTTTCAATTCTATCCGTATAAATAGCTTACGAACTGGAATCGTCCACTATATTATGAAAAAAGGGGATAAAGGTGGAGACAGAGAACTTTTTGTAATTTGTTACCATACTGTTTTGTTGATATACTTGTATGGAACTCTGCCAAGTGAGGTCCTCATTTGAATTGAATTGAATTGAATGTTGTTTAACGGCTCATCAACACAGTATAGGTTATTTAGAGCCGCCCAAGAGAGAGGGGAAGGATACATTGGAATCCGGGAACCTGCCCTACTCTTATTATCGAATAGATTCCTATGGTTCTTTAACGTGCTCGGAAGATAGACCGATACACGGGACCGCCCGGTTTACGTCCCCATCCGACGGACGAGGCTAAGTCCTCATTTGAAAGGAAATAAGATAAATGTGGTCAAACCAACTGATAAAGGAATATAAATATATTATACACCTAATGGACACGACCAGCAAATAAACAAACAAGAAAATGAAGAGCTGGTCCAAAAGGCCGAGTCAATAAATAGTAAAAAGGGATCCCATGGAAGCAACAAACACCGAGAGAAAATTAGCACTCAGTATTAATTTATCGAGTCTGTTTGTGAGATAATACAAGGTGCAACACCCGTCATGCCCACAAGCACCGGCTTAAGCGGTATTCTTCTTTAAAGCCACAAAGATTTGGCTTGATGATCCCAAAGGACCTGTAATTAACACCAGGGCCCATTTGTTAACCGAGCGGCAAGTCAAAATTTCAAATCTCTGAATTTCCGATAAAAGAATGTTTCTACCAGAAATTGAGCATGTGAATGCATTATGTTAAGAAGAAATGCAAATTAAAAACATTTACTAGTATAAAACATATTTTTATGAGAAAATGTACTTTGAAAGTTTACACTAACCAATGATTAAGCTAATGGATCTTTCAACAACTGGGCCCTGACTGATGTGTAAGTCAGGTGAAATGAGCCACGCAGCATTGAACAAACGCTAGTATGAATGTCAATAAATACTGAAAAGGGGATCCCTTGGTAGCAACAAACACAAACAAGAGAGAAAAGTAGTAGACTGTTCATAAGATGATGATAGGGAATATAAGGTGCACACCAACTGGCTGCAGTCATGTGCCTGTGTGTAATTCTAAGGATTATAGTCCCTCCACCGAAAAGTCACCGGAGAATCTCGGTACAGCTAGGCATAACAGACAATCTCCGTACAGCTAGGCATAACAGCGTGTGGACATCTTCTAGATGTGATGTGTAGAAGTGTCTGTAGTGAATTTGCGTCGTTTCTCTAGTAGACGTGTTGCGTCGCATGCGCTCTGTGTTGTTGTCGCTGGGGCGGTGGGTGTTGCCGGTGTTGTTGCAGCCGACTCCTACATCCACTAGGTGAAGTGGGACCTACATCCGCTACATGCTTTTCAGAATTATGGGTAGCCTTGTAATGATAAGTTATAACCAAGCAAGGCCGTCTCCTGACCTCTCTGCCGAGTGTACAATACAAAGTTCCCATGGTGTTTGCCAGATTTACACAATTTGAGAACTCCATATTATGCACCCCCGATAGGTACGGAGAGGCCTACCGTTGTCTTCGCACTGTGTTTACTTTGTTATGCGCCCCACTAACTAATAAGCTCTCCTAGCCTCTGGCTTGTAGAGTTAAAAACGAGAAATGGTTTTAAAGGGAGTACATCATGATTTTTCTAGAAATATCTTAAATTATAAAAATGTTCCAATTCATGATAAAACACTTATATCCATCAAAATATGATGTTGGAACCATATTGTTAAGGTTTAAACTTTGAATACACCATATAGCTAGGACGGAATCGGGCATAAAATGCTGAAATTAACCCTGGTGCGTAAACCTAGGATAGCAGGTATTACTGTACAGAATGAATTTCCTTGTAACTAAGGGGTCATTTTTAGGATCATTCATTATGTTTAGGCGCTTTAAAATAGGAAATATCATTATTTGTCAATTTGAAGTCGGACCCCTAGACCCCTTTGAAAAGCCTGATGTACTCCCTTTAAACGGAAAAAGCAAAGGCAAATATTTCAATTATGCTTTTATTGGAAAAGATGCAACTTTGGTCACCAAGTTACAAGAAATATTGCACAAGCCTAATAGATATGTTCTAAAAATAAAATTTACAGTCATAACATGAAGTGTCACATATATACTGAGACAATGAAAAAAGGATCTACACAATATATTAGTAACAACTCAACACTCCTGATGTGAGCTATGAATTGTTATCAGAATATTTTATAAATCTCAGTTTACAAGTAAAGAAACAATAATCTATTGTAACCAAATTTCTTCAGAAACGGCTCCTATCAGATATTTTATAAATAGCATTCTTTAATTTGAAACTATTATTTAGAAAGTTTTAGAAATTTAATTCTTCCTGCATAAAAATTTATGTGTTATTGAATCGAAATCACGCTGAGCTTTAAATCGTCATTTTATTTTATTAAAAACTCACGCATCCCGTTAGTTTTTCTACTTAACTTGCATTTGTTAAATCACTTATATGGACTATAGGAACAATATAAAGCAATTTGTTTTTGTATAATAATATATGTAAATCTATGGCAGAATAAGACCAAAAAATTTAATTATATGCAAGCAGGTTTAAAAATGTATCAATTAGGATTAACATGTGTGTATTAAAATACAACAGAAATAAGTGAGCATTCACATTTGATCATTTCACTCACGTGAGCAGTTCTTCATGATACATTTATATTACATTCTATGAGAAGTATTCTTGTAAATCTGATTGTTTTGTCTAAATTGTGTACGATCTGTGAATGGGGCATTGTTTAACGGAACTTAACCCCAAATGACGGAAAAATTACAATACAAAACCGTTAATCAAAACTCTAGGCATGTGTTCAGGTTATATAATAATGTATATGTGCCAATTAAAAGTACAGGATTCTTCACGGGTTCTTAAAATACCCGTGATTGAATATGCGTAAAATGAATTATGAGTTGGTCAATGTTTGGACAGGCTGGCTAAAGCTGTTTATATTGTGCCTATAGAGTTCGGATTATCAAAATAGGTAAATTATATATATACCTGGTCGTCAGAAGGTTAAGAAATGGTGTACATGTTGTCAGTTTTGCCTTTTAAAGTAGCTATCACGCCAACAGCCGAATTTTACGACAAATGTACACCATTTCTAAACCTACTGACGACCAGGTATATACATAATTACATAAATTGGGCATCCAAACTCTATAGATACACTATAAATGGCTTTAACCAGCCAAGCTAAACCCCAAAACTGGAGCGTCGAATTAATTGAATTGAATTGGGGTTTTAAGGCGCACCAACACATGAAAAGGTTATATGGCGCCTAAAAGGCATGAACATGCCAGGCTCATCTTCCATGTACATCGAGATAAAATATGGAAAATGGGCCTAGAACCTTCTCACCCTGAACTGCAGAGTTGCTGCAAATTCTATTGTAGAAACTCCATTTACGCTGGAGCCACGTTATTGTTTTTCTGCCACTGCTCTTTTGATGCGAGCGAGATAGCACCTGAAACAATGCAGGGATCATGATGACCTTTAATGAACATGAACAAAAAATGATAAAATGAACATGAATTTGGGGGGATTATACCCCTCTGCCTACCCCATCCAAAGGGATCTTTGCCCCGTGACCAAACGGGGCCCCCGGCAACCACACGGGGCTCGTCGAATTAAGAGTTACCAACTCATAATTAATTTTACGCATATTCAATTAAGAGTATTTTAAGAACCCGAATAAATCTTTACTTTTAATCGGCACATATACATTTTTATATGATCTGAACACCTGGATAGAGTTTTGATAAACGGTTTTATAGGGTAATTTTGCCGTTATTTGGCGGGATAGCTACTTTAAAGAAGGATGATGATTCTCATTAGTATATGTGTAGCTTAATCTAGCAAAAATAAAATGTCTAATGGCCACCAACACACGGATTAGGTTATGTGGAGCCGTACCAGAGCAGAGTGATATGTAGGAATACGATAACCATGCACTGTTCTTGCTATCAAACAGATTCCTTTCTTTTGGAGGATAGACTCTGATACACAGGACGACCCGGTTAACATTCCATCGGACAGAGGAGGCTAATGGAAGTGTATGAAGTAACCCAGTGGTACCAGTCTGGGCCCGAACCAGTGATCGCCGGATTCAGATTTGAATGTTCTATCCACCAGGCTATTGCGGCCCCAACCTAGCAAAAGTGAAACAATTTTGACATGATACCCTACCCAGTCATACATATTCTGACACAGGGCTGATCAGTCTTAGCACTACACTTTACATGCTAAACGTCAAGCAAAGGGATCTACTAAATAAATACCGTTTTTATTAAATCGTTGACCAAAATGTTTGGGCGGGTCTGGAATGTTAATTCCTGTTAGCACCATTATGACCTTTTTTGAGCTTGGTGCGTCAAAATACACAACTTAACTCTCTTGATTTCAATATGACTTTCGAATAAAACATAGAAAAGGCATTTTAGAACGGTTGATCTAAATAATGAGGAGGATATTTATTAGGATAACATACTGTTACAAAACTGTTACAGAATGTAACATTTATCATGCAGGCTAGTTTGTTACACGGATACATTTTTATTTTATGATACGCAGTGAAATAGTGGATTTCAGCAATGAAATAAAAGCGGTATTTCATACGTGTGAAATATCGAGTTTTATTTTTTCACTGCTGGAACTACTTTTAAATGTACAACAAACACAGATGCACAGTAAAATGGTTTGCAAGTTATTTCTACGCAGATGTAAACAGGTCAAGAGAAAAACACTGCGAATTGTACATTCTATTCTAACAATGACTTGAAATGGATTTTAAAAGGAAATGACTGCCAATATAAATATATTACAACAATAGTTCAATATGGGTATAAATAAAATACCTTTGGACTATTTTTTGTAGTAGGGCAAAAAAATGTGTAAAGCGGCTTAGGTATTGAAATTGCCCCCTTCGTTGTACTAACAACTAAAAAAAATTGTAAAATTATAAAATAAACAGAATTTTTTTTGTTTTGTCGTGAACAACCGATTTTATTTCATCTCAAGAGACAAAACTTTCTCACTTCTCGATGAAATAAAATCTGTTATTCACTCCAAAACAACAAATATCCTCTATATAATAAAACAAAACTATTATGTAACACATATAAATATAAATGATAAGGAAATAACATTTTATAATAGACTTAAAAATATAACAAGATTATTGAAAAAATAATATTCACATTGAATACAATCGGTTAGTGGGTATAGATCACTTGGATTAAAGGCCAAAATTTAAAATGAAAGGAAAATGTCTTTTTAGTTTCTGATTTAGATTTAGCCTTTTAGTTGTATGATAGCAAAATTTTCGAAATTATTGCGAATTTGTAACTGTGAATTAGTTTTCCATCAATATTTACAAAATTTCATTGTATCCCTAGAAGTTCTAAACTTTAATAAGTTAACTTCTTTGATGCTTACATTTTGACTTTTGTCCCAAACATTGTTAAAACAGCATATATTTATATATTCATCTCAGTTTATTGTGACAGTATGACTTTTTTGGTTTCAAAAACACACTTCATTCGGGTAGTAAAGAGTCCTTTTTTCTTTTGAACTGAATTGGGTTTTAAGGCGCACCAACACATTAAGGGTTACATGGCGCCTAACAGGCATGAACATGCCATGCTCATCCGCCATGTACATCGAGATAAAATATGGAAAATGGGCCTAGAACCTTCTCACCCTGAACTGCAGAGTTGCTGCAAATTCTATCGTAGAAACTCCATTTACGCTGGAGCCACGTTTATTGTTTTTCTGCCACTGCTCTTTTGATGCGAGTGAGATGGCACCTGAAACAATGCTGGGATCATGATGAAGACCTTTAATGAACATGAAAAAAAATGATAAAATGAACATGAATTTGGGGGGATTCTACCCCTCTGCCTACCCTCCAAAGGGATCTGCAGTGGCCCTATTCTTTGCCCAGTGACCAAACGCGGCCCCCGGGAACCTTTTTTCTGAGAGGTTTTGCACTTAGCGATACATTTTGCATTGTAAAATGCACCAGATCATTTCACCACTGCATAAATGTATGCTTATATGATATATCTTCAAGTGTGGAACATTTTAAAATAATCTAAAACACATGAACTGAGAAAATTGAATTTAAACAGAATTGAATTGGGTTCAACAGAAAAAATTATTCTTTACTACCGATGATTCTATACACCCCAATGCACTGTACTTTATATATGAATTTACTTTTGACATAAAATAAAAAACTGTCATTTAATAAGAGTATCGTTCTTCATTGTTAAACTAGAAGGGCGTTCCACGGAAAACTTGTGTCGCCTGCCATATGCTTATATCAGCAAGGACAATCCGTCTACGCCGGGCGATGAGAGGTGACGGACAGAGTGATCCCTAAGTGTCTGCAATGCTATGCAGGCGACACAAAAAGGAGCAAGACATTCCTATAAAGGTAAATTTTCAGTTCAGTTACTTAACACATGCTTCAATCCGTCTTTTTGAGATTTCTTTTTTTATTATTATTATCCGACACATGACTGTGATGCTTATATCCAAATGCATTCATGGAACTTTAAACATAAAAGTTATTATCAAATATGTGTTATACTTTATTGGAGACTTTATTACGCTAACTATTTTGTATACTATTGGAGACTTTATTACGCTAACTATTTTGTATACTATTGGAGACTTTATTACGCTAACTATTTTGTATACTATTGGAGACTTTATTACGCTAACTATTTTGTATACTATTGGAGACTTTATTACGCTAACTATTTTGTATACTATTGGAGACTTTATTACGCTAACTATTTTGTATACTATTGGAGACTTTATTACACTAACTATTTTGTATACTATTGGAGACTTTATTACACTAACTATTTTGTATACTATTGGAGACTTTATTACACTAACTATTTTGTATACTATTAGAGACTTTATTACACTAACTATTTTGTATACTATTGGAGACTTTATTACACTAACTATTTTGTATACTATTAGAGACTTTATTACACTAACTATTTTGTATACTATTGGAGACTTTATTACACTAACTATTTTGTATACTATTAGAGACTTTATTACGCTAACTATTTTGTATACTATTGGAGACTTTATTACGCTAACTATTTTGTATACTATTGGAGACTTTATTACGCTAACTATTTTGTATACTATTGGAGACTTTATTACGCTAACTATTTTGTATACTATTGGAGACTTTATTGCGCTAACTATTTTGTATACTATTGGAGACTTTATTGCGCTAACTATTTTGTATACTATTGGAGACTTTATTGCGCTAACTATTTTGTATACTATTGGAGACTTTATTACGCTAACTATTTTGTATACTATTGGAGACGTTATTACGCAAACTATTTTGTATACTATTGGAGACTTAATTGCGCTTACTATTTTGTATACTATTGGAGACTTTATTGCGCTAACTATTTTGTATACTATTGGAGACTTTATTGCGCTAACTATTTTGTATACTATTGGAGACTTTATTGCGCTAACTATTTTGTATACTATTGGAGACTTTATTGCGCTAACTATTTTGTATACTATTGGAGACTTTATTGCGCTAACTATTTTGTATACTATTGGAGACTTTATTGCGCTAACTATTTTGTATACTATTGGAGACTTTATTGCGCTAACTATTTTGTATACTATTGGAGACTTTATTGCGTTTACTATTTTGTATACTATTGGAGACTTTATTGCGGTAACTATTTTGTATACTATTGGAGACTTTATTGCGCTTACTATTTTGTATACTATTGGAGACTTTATTGCGCTAACTATTTTGTATACTATTGGAGACTTTATTGCGCTAACTATTTTGTATACTATTGGAGACTTTATTGCGCTAACTATTTTATATACTATTGGAGACTTTATTGCGCTAACTATTTTGTATACTATTGGAGACTTTATTGCGCTAACTATTTTGTATACTATTGGAGACTTTATTACGCTAACTATTTTGTATACTATTGGAGACTTTATTGCGCTAACTATTTTGTATACTATTGGAGACTTTATTGCGCTAACTATTTTGTATACTATTGGAGACTTTATTGCGGTAACTATTTTGTATACTATTGGAGACTTTATTACGCTAACTATTTTGTATACTATTGGAGACTTTATTGTAACAGGTAAATACACTAAATATGTTTTATACTAATATAAGAGATTTTATTACAGAGGGTAAATACGCTAAATATTTTTATACTATATTAGAGACCTTATTGTAGAGGGTATTATTGTACACTACTTTGTGTTTAATAATGTTATACCTGCATTATATTGTGGGATGGCATACAAGACACATTAAAGATTCCAAGCAAAATATTGGGGTTTAAGGCGCACCAATACATGAAAGGTTATATGGCGCCTAACAGGAATGAACATGCCAGGCTCATCCTCCATGTTCATCGAGATAAAATACGGAGAATGGGCCTAGAACCTTCTCACCTGCAGAACTGCACAGTTGCTGCAAATTCTATTGTAGAAACTCCATTTACGCTGGAGCCACGTTTATTGTTTTCTGCCACTGCTCTAGAGATTTGAGGGGGATGGTACCTGAAACAATGCAGGGGGTTCCTACCCCTCTGCCTACCCCTCTAACAGGATCAGCGGTGGCCCTATTCTTTGCCCCGGAACCACACGGGGTGCGAGGAGTGACGCCAAACTATTATAATTATATATAAATAAAGACCGTTTTTCAATACAAATATGACAGTGTCAGCTGTAGCATTACATGGATAACACACCTACATAATTTGAACTTGTCATATTATATAATTCCAACTGGTCTATATTTCAGTTTAAACTTATTTATTTTACATCAATAATTATTGTAATGAAAGCTCTCTAAACTGATTTAAACTCTGTCGATGTCTTCCTGGGTATAACCAGTACTAAGCAAATGCAGATAAAGTGTCTTGCTCAGGGACACAACACATATGGTAGTGGCGCGAATCGAACTGAATTGGGTTTTATGGTGCACCAACACATGAAAGGTTATATGACGCCTAACAGGAATGAACATGCCTCCATTTACATCGAGATAAAATATGGAGAATGGGCCTCGAACCTTCTAACCTGCAGACTTGCTGCAAATTCTATAGTAAACTCTCCATTTACGATGGAGTCACGGTTCCACGTTTGCATACGTGGTGTCATGATGAAGACCTTGAATGAGCATGATAATCAAACCCAAGACTTTTTGATCCTGGGCCTACACTAGACCACAGCGCTCCAGTAGAGATATTATTGTGGAATTATATTGACAAGCTGGAAGTATATACACAAGCTTGATTTGTTAATGTTTATACTCCAATAAATGATAAAAAATATAATTTAATCATATAATATGGACTATTTAATGCAGGTTTATAGTATAGCACTTGAAGCTGGAGAAAATATCAGCAAAATTAACTGAACTCATTGTTCAAATGCTAATCTCAAAAATTCACCAGAAAACAATTGTTATAAACACTGTATGTTTTTGAAATATACTTTTATGATATATTTGACAAACAAATACAAAGACAGCAACAATAACATTATAACAAAGCATCCAAATATTCCAATGTTCATTATTGTTATTGAGCAAGTCTTCAAAAACAACCTCAGATAGAAGCCTAGAAACATGTAAATGTTAATGCCAGAATTATATGGACGGTGTCATGTGAAACTTATAAATGCACAATGACCCAATGATTCCACAGAACTAAATTGCAAGAATATCACGGTTGTTTTAACCCTTAACCCTCATATATATAATCGACTGTTCTTTCTTTGAATTAAGACCATTCCATTTATGGAACAAAGGGGTGTTTTATTTAGTCGTGCATTGTGGGTTAAGGGTTTAACACTACTTCTCATATTAATGCCCTGCAGCAGAAGTTTACAACAACATAAATTAGGTAAGTTTTAAACACTCAATCTAATAAAACAAATATTAAATAAATAGTAACTCTTCTTCAAATTTTCGAACACTTGTTCTTTTTCAAGAAAAAACACAGAAATACAACTTTTAAGTAAAATCCATCTTGTTGTTTAAATGGCTGACGTTATGATGAAAATAAATACATTAATAAAACAAAGTTTGCAAACTCATTTAAACATTTTTGGTGTCAACAGTAATAAATCAATAATCTCAAATAAACATCACGATTGTTCCGGAATAGCATATTCAAAATAAAACACACTTCAAAACTAGTGTCGCAGCATCAAAATGTTACAAACTAACAACATTATTTAGCGTTAATTTAAAAGTTCAAAATTAATTTTAAATAAACTGTAAATTTCTTTTAGAATGTTTAAATAGAAGATTGTTGCCATAGCCAACACGCTACATTTGGTTTCACAAAATAAACAACGATCTTCGTATTTAAAATTCAGGGTTCCCGCACTTCCTGTGACACAATTCAAGTAGTTCACCAGGCCAACATTCTAATTTCCAGGAACTTTGACTCGTAGATAACAAAGTAAGTGTTATAACAAAACAGCCCATACACTACTGAACGACTTTTTTTACAGGTTTCCTAATAATTATAGAACCTTAAAATGGGAAAATTATCAGTTTATGAATTTTACAAATAATAGTATAAACCCTTACTATCATAAAGTAACTGCCTGGCTTTATTTATTTTTTTCTCTCTAGACGTGGTCCAAACGAGGAAAACATTTCAAGGACTTTTCAGATTTTAATGACCTTTTTAAAATTCAAAGACTTTTCCATGCCTTAAAAATGTTTTTTAAAATTCAAGGTCTTCTCCAGATTTCAAGGTAGCGGTGGGAACCCTGTTAAATGTGGTGCTGCGAGTTTATTCAGGCTCCATTACTCAGGCAAATTCACAGTTTGTGAAATAAACAAGTATCACAAGCAAGTCTGTCAAAGCAATATATTTCATATGACCTACACCAGAATCTAAATTTTGCACGAGACTAGCAAAACAAAAACTGCTTTTACTGTACATTTGAGACCCCTCATTATCCAAGACTGTAATTTTAGTTTATATACATCCTTTGCCAGACAACCTGTCATGAGATAACCAGGGCCGTTGATCTGCCGATTTTGCGTCCGGTAACCCCCTCCAAAAAGTATGTTTTTTCCCCCCATTTCAGACTCAAAATTCCCCACTGAAAAAAAATAAAAAATAAAAAATATAAAAAAAACACTTCTGGTACGTAAAATATTGAGTATGAACTGTATTTAATACAAATTAAACATGAAGACTATTTAAAACAAAGATTATAATCACAATTATGACCACAAAATAATTTCCCCCTTTCCTGTAAAAGCACGCTAAAATTCCCCCACCCAAGGGTATGGGCCGCAGTCCCCCAAAACAGATCGACGGCCCTGGATAACATGATTGTTTGGCACAGAGATACATACATGAAAAAAAACTTTTATCTGCCTGTAAAATCAACGTAAAAATACATGAAACAGCAAATGTCACATTAAGTTTATTACACTTCAACAGGCATTCTTTGAAAATTTAATTGCAGCATATTTTAAATTTATGTTATTTCTTATTTAATGTAATACATGTTGAAATGGGATAACTAAAGCTGTTCTCGTTTGTTTTATGTTTAAAGAAAAACGACTGGAAAACATAAATCAGACCAATGTTCAAACTAACAAGCTAGATTATAAAAGTACAGAACAGATGGTTTTATTTGGCTTTGATAATTTTGATGCATCCCAGGAAGTCGGCACTGACGAGGTATTCCGCTTCACTTTCTGAAGACGTTTCTTTGTCCTTGGAGTCTTTAGTTTTCTTACATGCTGAATCTTCGCTGTTCTCGAAGTGTGACGGATTTGGTGCAAACACAGCTGAGGTGACTACAGCATTATGAGCTGCAAAGTAGGAAAACGATACATAAATCATGCCAGAATACAACACACTTTTGGTAAAAACATAACAAAACTGTGGTCTTTAATCACATACAATCTAAACTAATAGTTTTAATGAACTTTGAATTGAAATGAATTGGATTTTATAGTCGCACCAACAGCTAAGGTCATATGGCGACTTTCCAGCTTCCACTGGTGGAGGAAGACCCCAGGTGCCCCTCCGGGCAATTTTTGTGCACGGGCGGGCACCTGGGTAGAACCACCGACGTTCCGCAAGCCAGCTGGATAGCTTCCTCACATAAAGATTCCTAGGCCCCTGAGGGATCGAACCTACAGCGGTGAGGGGTAAGTGATTGCAAGTCAGAGACTCTAACCACTCGGCAACGGACGCCCCTAATGAACTTTGAGTGTCAATGAATTATATTCAACAATGTTGTACCGATTACCATCTGCTCTCACAAAATGGGATTTATGTTGCTATGTCTGAGTACATAAAAGGTTCCAGTTATCTGGCTAGTCATATCGGCAACCTTTTTTATTGAAGAAAAAAATGTTTGAAAGCCAAATAAGTTTTTTTCAAAGATAGCCACATTTTTGTTGTACAATGGATGTTTGTTGAATTTAGACATTGCCAAATAATGTGGTTTCATATGGCTATATTTGAGTGCATAAAGAGTCTATGTAGCAATACCACCATGTAGCCACGTAATGCTTTTAGCCACATTAATTCAAGCCACACAGCTGTTATTTGTTGGTACGTATTCACCCGATGAATTTGGATGGGATTGTCAGCATGACAGTCTTACAACTGTGGGGTTGTGGATAGGTATCGATGCCAAGCCACTGTGCTCCAACAATGAGCAATGTCACGCCAACTCAGTACAATGTGTAGTATGTTGGAGCAGATGTAAACGCTATATCCCATCAAAGTCACAACCATGAGTTAGTTGTACTTCTAAGGCACCACTACTTAGGCCAATTAAGATAATTTGTAGCTTAAGAAACACAACCTTCCCTTTTTTACTGGCGATTTAAAATTTATTGACATTGAATTGAGAAAGAATTTAAACAAGAAACTAATATTTTCTGACATGCTATACTAACAACACAGTTGACATCATAGGCAATCAATACGTTTGTTTGTGTTTAACCTTATTTTCTCAGCCCATGTTAGGCTATATGTACGACAGTCGTTTTAGAGGTGGAGGCAGACAACTCACTTATTCCTGTGTTGAACCAGTACCGTATATTTCCCGTCATCCGTAAGAATCGACACTTCCTCATTTACAAGTCGGTGAGAGAACAAGAAGGTTTTAAACTTTACCCTCCCCACCACGGAGTTCAAGCGAAACGTAGTCATCCATCTCGTACATACCTTTGACAGCCTCGTAGTAATCGTTCCTATCCCTCCTGGCTGACGAAAACTTGTAGAACTCATGCTGCGTCTTCCACAAGTAAACAAAGTGATCCTCAGATCCACTGATCACATACTTGCCCCTCGGACTGAAATATAAACATGCCATATCTATAGTTTTCCACAAGTAAACAAAGTGATCCTTAGATCCGCTGATCACATACTTGCCCCTCGGACTGAAATCAAACAAGTAACATATCTATAGTTGCTTCACTATTTCAGTAGTTACATTTGTTTATATAGAGTTTAACATCATTTTCCAGCACATTTTTTTCGTCAGTGTGTCCTTGGGCAAGACACTTTCCCTCAGCCTCGTCCGTCGGATGGGGACGTAAGCTGAGTGGTCCTGTGTATCGGTCTATCCTCCGAGCAAGAACCATCGGAATCTATTCAATAATAAGAGTAGAGCAAGGTTCCCAGATTCCTATGTATCCTTCCCCCCTCTCTGGGGCGACTCTTAATAACCTATACTGTGTTGATGAGCCGTTAAACAACATTCAATTCAATTCCAGCAAATTTTATGCTATGTATGACGGTAGATGTTTTAGGAGTGGAGGCAGACCACCCACTTATTCCTAGGTAGAACCAGTACTGTACACCTCCCGCCATCCGTAAGAATATAAACTTTCTCACTTAGAAGTCGAGCTCCCAGTGAGATTAGAACCTGCAGCGTTGGAAGGCGAGAAGGTTTCAAAGGCAGTTTTATTTACTATCCTGGGCCCAGTTGTTCAAAGATCGGTTAGCTTAACCTTGGTTAGTGTAAACTTTCAAAGTACATTTTCTCATAAAAATATGTTTTGTACTTCTTAGTTTTTAATCTGCATTCTTTCTAACATACTGAACAACTGGGCCCTGGCAACGGATGCGCTTTTTTAGTTAAGGAATTCAAAGGAAATTAAGTCTTACTATCTGTTCACAATGCATAAGCAACTGTTACAGACAAGTTTTAGAAAATGATGTAAATAATGTAAATGGTTATTAAAATACAAATGTTGGACATAAACTGGTCCTTTGGGATCCCTGAGCCTGATCTATGTGGCTTTTAAGTAGAATACCGCTTAAGCTGGTGCTTCCTGCGGGGCATGAGAATTGTTGCATTTTCACAATAAAACTGAGTCTGCTACTTTTTTCCTGGTTGTGTTCCTTGCTTTTAAAGGATGTCCCTTATCAGTATTTGTCCAAACACATATCCTGATGCATTTGAAACCTATATAATTATGTACCATAATTGTTAAAGGGACAATGTCCGTAACTTTTAGCTTATAAAACACACACTAATTACGTTCACAAACATTACACACTAAACATTATTGAATATTTACTGATTAAATGCAAGATTGTTAACGGAATTCAATCGCGGTACAAAAAAGTTAGTGCCACTTTGTGCGTTTGAGTAATAATAGTGAGCGCGCCTGACTGAGCTGGGGATGGCGTGGCGCAGTCGGTAGCGCGGCAGATTTGTAACCGAAGGCCCCGGGTTCAATCCTCCGTGGTGCCACTGAGTTCCGTCGGTGTGTTCTTGGGCAAGACACTTTACCTCGTCCGTCGGATGGGGACGTAAACTGGGCGGTCCCGTGTATCGGTCTATCCTCTGAGCAAGAACCATAGGAATCTATTCGATAATAAGAGTAGAGCAAGGTTCCCAGATTCCTATGTATCCTTCCCCTCTCTCTTAAAGAACCATAGGAATCTATTCGATAATAAGAGTAGGGCAGGTGTCCGGATTCCTATGTATCCTTCCGGCTCTAAATTACCTATACTGTGTTTATGAACATTCAATTCCTGACTGAGCTAAGCGGGTTTATACATATTACGCAATACATACTATGTACAAAACCTAAAACGCTAATGGAAGTCATAGGATCTGTAGAAAAGGTAAATAATGCGATTAATTATAAATAAAATTAAAACATTTATTTTTTTTAATTCAGGAATGTATTACTAGACTTTTTTGGGCCTATGCTCAAGTTTCAAGTATACATTTCACTGAATAAAAGTCAGACAGTTGTTTGGTTATGCTCAATATCTGCTTACTTACGGACAGTGTCCCTTTAAAAAATATATATATTTTATTTATTTTTTCTTGACAAACATTTCCTCTGTCAGACATGAGTTAAAGACACCATCTTTTTTATTTTCATTAAAACAAAATATACTATTTCCAATACCTGAAACTTGCTCTGATTTGGCTGCTGGTATTAGAGTGTCCCTTGTATTTACATGTGAGTGTAAGGTCTCTGAGATCATACAGCCGCACTCTGGAGTCGTTGGACGTCACCAAAACCTGCAATAACAAGTCAGGAGTGAATACACAATACTTGAAGAACAAGAGAGAAACGCCTGGTGGCGTTAAATCCGGGTTTTCTAAAATGTGAAAGATGAGTGCCTGTGTGTTTGGTGAAACTATTTAATAGAGCTTTTCTAGATAGATTGTTTTTTGGGAGTTGGAGGATACTTTAATGTTGAAAACCTAGTTATCTAACTTACTGTCCAAGTTTTATAATAATTGCACATGGCAATGCTGAAATATAAAAGAATAATTGGACATGGTAAGGCCGAGATATAAAAAAATAATGTTGATGCCCCTATAACAAAGTTAAAAAGGCTTACATAACATATATTTTGGAGAAAGTAGGTCATAGTGCCCTAGGTTTCAGGGTATGATCAGTGCCGATGAGAGGAAGGTGCTGTTAAAATTTGAAGAAGGACAAGGACATGGTAATGCTGAGATATAACAAAAACTTTATCTTCCCTCCCCCCACCCCACCACACCCCCCCGCCGAAACAAACGAAAAGATTAACGTAACACATATTTTGGAGAAAGTAGGTCGCAGTGACCTAGTTTTCAGGGTATGGTCAATGCTTGATGAGAGGAAGGTGGTTAAACAAAAAGGTTAAAGTAACCCATATTTTGGAGAAAGTAGGTCACAGTGACCTAGTTTTCAGGATATGGTCACTGCTTGATGAGAGGAAGGCGCTGTTAAAGTTTGCTGAAGATCGGACATGGTAATACAGAGATATTTAGAAAACACAAAATGTTGACGGCTGCCCGCCACTGCCCGCCACTGCCCGCCCGGTTTATGCCAATCTATAAGCCTATTTTTTTTTCTAAAATATGTTTCTTAGATATGTCATAAATGCACCAAGAGGTTTTCTTTTCAATTCAATGGCTGGCGTGGCACAGTCGGAAGCGCGGCGGATTTGTAACCGGAGGCCCCGGGTTCAATCCTCCGTGGTGCCACCGAGTTCCGTCGGTATGTTCTTATGCAAGACACTTTCCCTTAGCCTCGTCCGTCGGATGGGGACGTAAACCTGGTGGTCCCCTGTATCGGTCTATCCTCCGAGCACGTTAAAGAACCATAGGAATCTATTCGATAATAAGAGTAGGGCAAGTTCCCGGATTCCTATGTATCCTTCCCCTCTCTCTGGGGTGGCTCTAAATAACCTATACAGTGTTGATGAGCCATTAAACAACATTCAATTCAATTTTCAATTCCAGGGAATGTCATTTTTGAAGACACTGAATTACAGAGCTGGTTGATTGATTTTATGGAACTCTTTCATTAAATGATTCAGAACTTTCAATAAGCTTATTTTGAATCAATTTACCATATATATTGAATTGTGTTTAAGGTATAGCAATATATGTTATATGACATCAAGATGGATATCAACTTTCTGGATCCAAGCTTCATTTACAACAAGATAATACTTGAAGCAAGGATTCAGAAACCACAGGAGAAAGTGTTACTGAATCTCCAACTGTTAAAACCCTATTAGTTGCCCCTTTCGATCCTGCACAATGGATAGGCAATGTGTCAATTATTTGTCCTCTCAACTTCCCCAGATACACATGGAGGGAATCAATTTACCAAACTTGTTTCATAAGATCAATAAACAGTTTTATATATCTTTCTATTTAAATTGACAGAAATCTCATACTGATCGAAGGGAGATAATCACCTTGTCTTCTCCAGGAAGTGGTTCTATGCTAGTGATTTTTCGTCCTCTGGAGTTCTTTCCCCTGGTTGATCGTACATGGATTTGTGTGTAATATTTGAGATGCTGAAATTAGAAAGATTATGAATAAAATAACATTACATGCACTGTTTATTGTGAATACTACTATCTTTATCAACATAAGCCCCACTCCACTGAGAGAACAAATATGATTGCTATATGAAAGCTTATGCCATATGATAAAAACTACCTCTCCAACCTCTGCGGCGGGGATGGTAAAGACACTGTATTTGAAACCGTCACGCCGCTCACCGTTGCGGGTTCGAATACCACTGATAGCTCGACTTGTGAGGAAGTGTCGATTCTTATGGATGGCGGGAGGTATTTAGTACTGTTTCTAAACAGGAAAAATTGGTCTGCGATCCAATTCTGTGCGTAGGGACCTAGGTACTTTATGCGACATACCGTCTCATTATGATGAACAACTGTGTGAAGTCTAATGACTAAAGTGATCACTGAGTCAGGGTACCGTAGTTACTGTTGGATATTACTTCTATGGTTCAATTTAAACTGATTGAACAAACAATTGTAATTACTATGACCATTCAAATTATCCCATGTATCACGTACCTCTGTGCTATAGAATATACATTTGCCATCGTAAGTGCCGACAACTGCAAATTTGCCATTATGACAGAAGTTTGCCGTCGTGATGAGACTGCCGCTGCCAACCTCGTTCCAGAGTGTGACCTTCTTGTCGGGAATATTCCACAGTCGTAACTTGCCATCGAGAGATCCACTGAGGAAGTAACGATCATCCTACAACAGACATGCAAGTAGGAAATATACTAGTCAAAATTCCCAAGTACCCACCCAAGACAATGCCAATACAATTCTCATTGTTTTGTGTATTTCTTGATAAACTATTGTATTTCTGGAGAATAAAGTATCACAATTAAGAAATAATAAATAAGTACCTGTGTTTTATCGGTGAATAAAATACAGTTAGGAGTTCGGATGCGTAGTAATTAAATCACGAGTGCGTTAGAACGAGTGATTTAATTTCTCGCATCCGAACGACTAACTGTATTTTATTCACCGATAAAATACAGGTCCGTATTTATTATTTCGATTCTAACACAACAATTACCCCATTATTTACGCTATTGTTGGGGCACTATATATTATCTCGGAGGTCAAGGTAATCAGGCTGCTATGTTTACAGGCTGTTCCATTGGGCGCCCCCGTATGCAAAGTTCTGCGTTTCAATGCACTAGTTTTCACGTGACAAACAATTAAGTCATTGCTTACGTCATATAGCTTGCGCTGTATGACGTCAAACGTTCTCACCTTGTTCAAGATGCTTATAAATGTTATATGTACATGTGCATAGGATGGGTTTATTTCGGGGGTGTGCACAGTTTGGGAGAATGGCAATTTTGTTGTAATTAACATTTCTTTAAAATTACTGTTCGGTTTGTCTTCGTGACGTATATTTACCAAGTGACGTCATGTAACGTGGCGCTTCCAACGGATGAAATATACGCGGGGAATTAATAGAACAGCTGTGTTTTATCGTAGAATAACATACAGCTGTCTCCCTTCTTTGTGTATATGAAAGATTGCAGAGGTCGTGTTAGAATACGAAATAAATCATCTGCTTAGATCACATGAACTAATTTGAAAGCTTTCCAGTTGACGTGTTGTCTTAGAAATTAATTGTAACGACTATATGGGATATTTTGTTAAATATATGTATAATTATGCACAACAATAAATCATGTTCTCTCAATTTCATGTGAAGAGGTTTGAAAGACCTTATTGGAGGCAATACAATTCTTTTCGTAGGGCACAACCAATTTTTACAGCATTTTTTTTTCATTTTTCAGAACTTCTTTGATTTATGTCGGGACTGGTATATTGCAAAGCAGTGTATGTTAGTCAGATACACGTAGTTTGGAGAATAATACCTTGTTTAAACTAACACATTTTTCTCTTTATTAAGAATTTCATCTAAATTATTATTTCAAATCTGTATGCTTTCTTTGTTTGTTATAATATATTCTATAATTGGAATGTGCATGTACTTTACTTTACCTTTGGATGAAATACAATAGCTGTAACAAAGTCTATATGTTGGAAGGTACAGAGGCATTCCCGTCTAGAAATGTGCCACAATCTAACAGTCTTGTCCATGGAGGAAGACAGGATAAAGTAATTCTGAAAACATAAACACAATGAGAGATGTACCACAATATTACAGTCTTGTCCATGGAGGAAGACAGGATCAAGTAATTCTGAAAACATAAACACAATGAGAGGTGTGCCACAATCTTACAGTCTTGTCCATGGAGGAAGACAGGATCAAGTAATTCTGAAAACATAAACACAATGAGAGGTGTGCCACAATCTTACAGTCTTGTCCATGGAGGAAGACAGGATCAAGTAATTCTGAAAACATAAACACAATGAGAGGTGTGCCACAATCTTACAGTCTTGTCCGTGGAGGAAGACAGGATCAAGTAATTCTGAAAACATAAACACAATGAGAGGTGTGCCACAATCTTACAGTCTTGTCCGTGGAGGAAGACAGGATCAAGTAATTCTGAAAACATAAACACAATGAGAGGTGTGCCACAATCTTACAGTCTTGTCCGTGGAGAAAGACAGGATCAAGTAATTCTGAAAACATAAACACAATGAGAGGTGTGCCACAATCTTACAGTCTTGTCCGTGGAGAAAGACAGGATCAAGTAATTCTGAAAACATAAACACAATGAGAGGTGTGCCACAATCTTACAGTCTTGTCCGTGGAGAAAGACAGGATCAAGTAATTCTGAAAACATAAACACAATGAGAGGTGTGCCACAATCTTACAGTCTTGTCCGTGGAGGAAGACAGGATCAAGTAATTCTGAAAACATAAACACAATGAGAGGTGTGCCACAATCTTACAGTCTTGTCCGTGGAGGAAGACAGGATCAAGTAATTCTGAAAACATAAACACAATGAGAGGTGTGCCACAATCTTACAAGAATGTTAGAGGACGACAAGATAAAGTAATTCTGAAAACATAAAACATATGTCTTGTCCATCAGAAGTAATTCTGTAAACTTATATACATTACGAGGGATGTGGGACAACCTAAAAGTCTTGTCCATAAAAAGTAATTCTGAAAACATACACCATGATAGATATGTTCCCTATACACCATTTTTAATACAGTCTTTTGGATTCTGATTAAATGGTGTCTTATGTCATTTTCAGCACATTTTAGGCTATTTATGACAGTCGATCCTTTTCATGATATTTTTTCAGAAAGTAATTTTGAAAGCATAAATACACCATGTGATGTTCTTCGATATAACACTAATGTCCATAGAGTAATAGAGTAAAATGGTGATTTTGTAACACATATACACCATGAGAGAGATTCTACTACCATCTAGGAGAGAATAACTTCATTCTGAAACATAAGATGTGTTTCAATATAACAGCATTGTCCATAATAGAGGACAGGTTGTTCTGAAACACAGACGACGGACAAAGTGATCCCTAAGTGTCTGCCATGCTACGCAAGCGACATAAAAAACAATAAACAAGTTAGAGAACAGCTGTATATATAACTATCTACCTTAGACCATGATCTATCGCGATGCATCCAAATATATAAATATTAAAGAATTGATTCACATTCTTTTTGCATTTATGCGGTTCTAAACACAGATAGTAAATGGCAAATTCCATCCCATGAAGTGTGTCAGTGTATTTTCAGACAGTGGAGAAACTATTTTTTATTGAGACCATCTACTTTAAAGTGAAGTTTATCCAAAATTAGACACTTTTTTCTTCTTCAAAAGACAGTATCAAGTAAATGTAAATATTTTTTATAACACACCCTACCTTAGACCATGATATATCCAGCACATCTGCAGTGTGTCCTCGATATTTGCAGAAGGGTTTCGTTTTGAAAGGACCTCTTTTTTCTTCCTCACTATCAGCTGTGGCCTGCAACACACAATTTGAACTATAAACAAGGCTCTCCGACACATTTGTACACAGTTATTCATATTTGCATATTTTGACCAAACTAGAAGGGTGTTCCATGGAACACGTGTCGCCTGCTGTGTTCTAATTAATTTCAGCAAGTAAAAGCTAACTATGAAGTTTGGTTAGGCTGCAGGTTAAAGTTTGATGAAAAGGGGCATAACTTGAAAAAATGAAAGAAAGCGTTATTGAACATGTTTAACGACACTCCGTAAGTCAAGATGTAAATTTGTGTGAAGTTTTATGAACATAGGTCAAATACTTTTCAAGTCATGGCCAAGGTTAGGTTGCAGGTTAAAGTGTGACTGACGATGGAGGATGCATAAAGTGATCCCTAAGTGTCTGCCATGCTACGCAGCGACACAATAAAGAGTCAAACTTTTGCTTTATTAGGCTAGAGAGCATGGCTGAATACCTTGGAAAAAGCTACAGAGTTTCTCCTTTCACTAAGGGCAATATATTTAGATGTTTCATGAGGGTGGGTGCTATGTTTTGATTGTGCGGAATTCTTAATTGTTTATAGATGGACAGACATACGGATGGACATCACAGGGTCCCCAACAGGAATTTTGTCAGATGCTGATTAATGTAGCACAGGGAATGGGAGGGGGGGGCACACACACTGCCGTCAAACGTTTATTTTTTATTTTTAGATGCACTACCTGCTCTGAGATGACTTTTAATTGTAAAATTAATGCCTTAAATTAGGAAGCACTATCAGGGCTGTAGATTGTTACCATTAGGTCAAACTGTAGTATTTCTCTACTTTCACTTTCGTTATTTCCAAACGGAAAGAAATCAGTAAGCTCATTTTTGTCTGTGTTGGAAATTATAACCATGGTTTACGACCAAATCTGACCGATACTTAGTAATTTTTTTGAGATGCAAATTCTTTAAATAATTATCGTAATTAGCCAAGGGTGAAGCAAGCCGCCGTTCGGTCATAATCATTACAAAGATATTTCAACTTTAAAGATATGCTTGTTATAGTGGGGGAAAAACGATGTCACAGATCAGTCCAAATGGAGTACACTATTTACTACGACTTACACCAAGTTCCAGGAGATCGGATGATGACGATGGATGAGAACTCAGACTTTCTTGGGATGGCGCAGGCGACACTTTCACTGAAACACATATAAACAATGATTTATCCGGTAATCATTTCAGCTCTCCATTTTCCTTTACAGCAGTTTTTTTCATCATTTTGGGAAGGTACCGGTACCCGTTAAATTGGAAAAATTCACATTGCTTTACCTTAAAACTGGGAATTTTTCACTACCAAACCAAAGCATTAACTTCTTCGGCCATGTTTTGTTTCATGAAATGTTTAAGTTTATTTAAATCAAAATCAATACACAACAATAGATGTTTACAAGTCACTCATTGCAATATCTGTGAAAACCGAGAATAAGATTTTATTTGAGGACGTAGAAAACTTTGAACAGGTAAATTAAACCACAGGTAAACGTATTCATCAATTATCTGGCAATAGTTGTTCAGCTATACAATTCTGAGTTACCTCATTTCCCCGTGCAGTCACGCAGTGGTAAAAGTAATAGCTACATCAGGCAAATAATACTTATTTTTACATGCAACTTAGTAGCGGTTTTCAATATATGTTTCTCTCCGAGACTATCAAGAATTGTTCATATGATGTTTAAGAGTTAAAATTGTTAATTGATAATACTAAAAAAGGGTGGCCATTCATCTTTAAGTTAAAATGTATGCTATAATACTTTGCACGCACACACACACATACACAAACACACACACACACACACACAATGCAGCAGTCTAATAACAACAGATGATCTTTAAAAGTGTAGCTTCCGGCAACAAATTTGTTTTTATTTTTTTATTTTAAAATTTAAACTGCTTTCAACTGGGAATTTATTTACACCAGAATTGGGGAAAAAACATACTTTTTGCATTTGATAATGAGTCCTTTTATCGGTACAATTTACAAAAGGAAAATAAGCGCTGCTATTATGAAGGATAACGCGCTTAGGGAGTGACTAAAAATGGAAACCAAACTGAAAGTAAATATAATTTATAACATAATTTATCAATTTTTCTCGTAGAATTATTTGCATTTTTAATACCATAAAATCTGTGTAATAAACAAGTAAAAAATTGAGGGCTTAAGTTATGCTTACCTTCTACATATTTCTGCCTCATGTCATCGAAGAAGCTGAAGGCAGAATCAAGCACCCAGATTCTCAATGCACTGTCCTGACCTCCAGTGGCCTGAAATTATGAAGTTTTAGATTAAGAAACACATGCATAAAATAACAATTTTTTTTATTTAAGATTTTCTCATTCATACTCACAAATCCATCAATTAAAGGCAGAGTGTGCTTATAAAGCATAAAATGAAACAGTTGACAAAGTATTCAGAAGGAATTATGCAATCCAATCAACAGAATAGGTTTAAACGTTACAAACTACACAAAATAGTTTCAACACCTGATGTGTAACCTGGTGTAATATTACACTGTATCCTCTGAACGTTGTGCTAAGCGTAACATAGGTAAAGTGCTGGGCCAAATGGTTTATTTATAGCATAGGTATTGTTATGCAAACACCGAGTTAAAAAGTTTGCATACCTTTTTATCGAAAGGTTATGTTTCAACTTACTGGTTTCAATTAACGCCTATGTGAAGTGAGTGATTTACTGCAAATATTATAGTAATATTATACACTAATATTTAATGTTAAAAATAAACATAGGTGTGTGTGTGTGTGTGTGTGGGGGGGGGGGGGGGGGGGGGGGGGGGGGCTCTCCATTAACACATTATAATTAGATGAAAGAAGTAGTTTCCCATCAGACATGCCTCTGCCAGCAAACCCTATCTACACCCATAATTAACACATTATAATTATATTTAAGAAATAGAACATCATTTATGGTGAATTATTGTGTAATATATCACGGTTTGGAGTTCAATTGTAAACAATAATTTCACGAGCCTTACAAACCGTGATATATTACAAGATAATTCACCGTAAACAATGTTCTATTTCTATTCTAATACCCCTAAATTGTGAAAATAACGCACACATCTAAAATCTTTCGCATTGCTTTGCTTACTCTCCTAACGTGGCAAACGTTACAGTGATATCATTCGCATTGCCTTGCTTATTCTCCTAACGTTGCAAACGTTACAGTGATAGATCGTTGAATATAACGAGATATTTTAAACTAGGCTATATAGTGCGGGTGTATCAGAATAGGTTATAACAGGCAATCTTAAAGGGGCAGAGGTCCGTAGCTCTAATGCTCCAGGCATTATATCCACCAAGGTACAGAGGCCTCTCTAAAACAACTTTTACCCAAAACATACTGTGGCTTTAAAACGTCTGTTATAGAAGTTCTTCAAGGTATTATACTTAATGTTCAGTGTTTAAATATGATAAATAAATTTTAAATTTGTTACACATATTGTGACAGTATTGCTTAATTTCAGAGAAGTAGAGTGCATAACTCTTCCCTTTATGAATTCAGAGGTGCTTCTTACACTTACCATGTGATTAGAAATTAGCACCAAGAATGAAATGATATTGGGTGTCAATAGGTGTGTAAGTCCCATGCTTAAACCATGATGGCATACTGTTAAAAGCAAAGATATTTCACTTACCAAAAGTCTTCCGCATGGTGAGAACTTCATCACCCAAACAGCACCCTGTTAAAACAGAAAGCCATACGATTTTTATGCAAATATATGCTCTTGGCAGAAAATCATGTTGTTTTTTTACATTTCTAACTAGGTTCTGTGAAGATATCTTTATTAAATCTAGCCAAAACAACTGTACAGTGTTTTTTCCTTATATAAGTGGTACTAAAAAACTTTACCATTCCCAATGGCAAATAGTGTTTTTTCCCCAATTGGAGTAAACAAATTCCAAATCAAAAAAAAAAAAAAAATGTTTTGTTTTTTTAAATATTTTGAGTGAAACTTTATTTAAAAAGAAGAAGTGGGGAACTATATTCTTTTAGGTGAGGATAATGAAATACTACAAGAGAATGTATACATGGTAATGTGTTTGCAATGTTTAATAAGCATACAATATTGCTCTTGTTTGATAGTGAAAAATTCCCAAATTAAGGCCAAACTCTGCGAATTTTCCCAATTGAATGGGTACCAGTACCATTCCCAAAAGGGTGAAAAAAATCGCTGGTAAATGAAGTTTGTATAAATAGTCCTTATCCAGAATTTGTCTGAATTGTGTTTCTTATATAGGTACAAACATGTTAGGTCAACTTTCCTATTGACTTTGCGAAACAGTAATTTGCATTGTCCAAGTTGCACATGCTGAGCACCTATATCAGGTGACTGGTAAAGTCCATGAGAGGCCTATTCCAGAGCAAGTATATTGCCTTACTCCAGACCCAGTTTGCATGCATATAGTGTGATGTGGCAATTTATGAGCTTAGACAAATTCTGGACCTATACAT
>JAWPHD010009990.1:0-80000 GCA_037043455.1 Cyrtodaria siliqua
GCTTTTCAAGAAGTTATTTTTACAGCCTTAATTTCAGTAATATTCCACTTGACTACATATCTTGAAGGTCCCATTCTTCAATGATTAGATTACTGTAATGGCCTTGGTCATATTTTTGGTTGCAAATGTTGGACATGCGTTGTTTTCATTAAAGATGTATACTCGTTGTGATCATGGTAGGAGAATGTTCAGGCATAATGCTGTTGTACGGTGTCGTCATCATTATCTAGCAGTTGACTGTAGACTTGTTTAATTTACACAGGGTGAAGATAAGCATGCATTTGACAAGCCCAATCCGTTCGTACAGGAGGATGAATCAAGTCAGGTGGCGTCAGTAGGCTACAGGTGAGAAAGGTGGCGTGGTATTGCAGTGTGGCAGCACTTTAAAGTTGAGCATAGAGCACACTGCTGCATGTAGACAATGTCACGATGACTGCAAGATTGTTAAAAATGACCTTGATTACCATGTATGTACATAGCCCAGTCACATTTGGAACCACCACTGTCAAAAAGCAGGGATCACCCTAGGATTGAATTTCAATGAGACAAAATGTCCCATTTGCTTGATTTTAATGAGATATTCACCATTTTCATGAAACATTTCGGATGCGAAGCCGAACGACCAGCGGTTGTACGTCGACCGCGAGCTAGTGCTGGAGGCTGCTAGGCGGGTCTGGGGCATGTCCCCCAGAACATTTTTCAAATTTAGATGTATTCTGGCTCATTCCCAGTAGTGAAATTAGAAGTTGTTAAAGCATCCGAAATAAAGCATGTCCGAATTTGAAGTTGATGAATTATTATAAAAATGGCCATGTTTATTCATATTCCATCGATTACTTCGAATCCGCCGCATCCACGAAGCAAAAGCGAACCGGAAGTTTACCGACATAACACTCTCGTTTTGATTTTTTTCATTTGATTTTCGAATAATTTGATATTTTCTCATTTTATATGTTTTTAACCCCATTTCATTCTGCAGGCAAATCTGATAAGCAGGATTGAATTTCATGAGACAAAATGTCCCATTTGCTTGATTTTAATGAGACATTCACCATTTTCATGAAACTGACCCGCCTAGCAGCCTCCAGCGCTACGCGCGGTCGACTTACAACCGCTGGTCGTTCGGCTTCGCATCCGAAATGTTTCATGAAAATGGTGAATGTCTCATTAAAATCAAGCAAATGGGACATCCTGTAAAAAAAAAAAATCCTGTAAATCTGAACAGTTTTACTGTTTCTGCTGCTGCAGCAAATTACATTTCGGCGACGTTAGTAAAATGTGGTTTACTTGGTCAATTTAAAAATAAATGAACAAAACTATATATCGTTACTGTAGGTATTTAAATTCCCTACAGAATGAAATAATTTTTAAAAGCAATATTCATGCAAAAACTAATTTAGTAAACATAAAAATCTGGGCTCTTCATTGGACCGAAAAATGTTTAGCCATTTGGGCTAAACACCTCAATTTTGTTTAGCTATTTTTGACTAAGCTTTTTTAGCCATTTTAGCAGAATTTAATACAATTTCCGATTACATATTTGTATAATTTCTTATCATTAATATATATGTATATATATTAAACCAAGTTGAATGATATTAATTCTTTGACAGTTTCTAACAGGTAGATGGTTACATGAACATGGTTAAACTTGATTTCAATATGTTGCTCTATTATCACCAATACCTCTATTATTTGTCACAGTTGGGGACATGTTCCAATGATGAATGTTGTAAGAAACATAATTTTTAAGCATACATGCAGGTTCATTTTTATGACCTGTGCATCGTGAAACCTTTCAATCAATCAATCAATCAATCAATCAAGAAAGCAACCAAGCATGTACCCATGATGGAAAAAACGGATGACACAGTTATCGTTCTGTTTTGTGTGACCACGCATACAACTCGAAAGAAATGGCTTGGTTTCAATGCGCGAAAACAGATGACAATGTATTGTTTACATGTTGTTTACATGTTTACATGTACGTATCATGGGCTACTTTCAGTTTTGAATAACGGAGTTACAAAGTCATTATTTTAGTTAAAAGGGTGTAAATATCTGTATGAGAAAGGTTAATTATTACCATTTTGATAATACGTCTTCGTTTCGTTTAGGTGTAGCATACCCATTGCAATACAGGAAGTGTCGGCAGGAAGTGTCGGCCTGGGGTAGTCGCATAATGGCGTCAATAAATAATTCTCAATTCTTTTTGTAAAAAAAGGCATTTTCACTAATTTAAAGTGCTATTTTTGGTTTATATCACATTGTTGATCTATTTGTTACATTTGTCACGCATTTCCATGTTAAAATTGTGAGTTTTGAATTTATTTTGCTTATATAGAAATGAGTGTATGAATACAATATTATGGCATCTCAGTGTTTATGTTTTTAAAGGGACCATTCATTCATGAGACAAGTTCTTTCTTAGAAGATACATGACCCCCATTTTTCTGTGGATGTTTTGGCAGCACATATGTCATTTGTGATGAGAATGTAAGTTATTCATTTTTAAATTGGGCCCAGATATGAATGACAACATGGCATTTAAATTTTAATTCACACACAACTCAATGCAACAATCAATGGGTGTGTTACACCTTTACGCGCTGTTTGTTGTTATTGAAAAATGCGACTTCTTTTTCGGCGAGCTCTTGTTGGTTTACAATTTTCCTCCAGTGTAGGCACACCAAGTGAGTTGCAGTTAGACGTCGCTATGTAAAATAAGCCGTGTGTAATATAAAGCGCAATTGTCGTTACACAGTCTATAGATTTTAGCTCTTCTGTAAACACCGAGAACCCGTCTAGGATTTTTCAATAAAACATGGCCGCGCCCACGAACTTGTTCCTTTCGATACTTTAGCCAATTTCGCCAATACCAGCCGTCAGTTTACATGGGTTAAAATGACTTTAGCCAAATTGGCAAAAGCACTTGACAAATGTTTCGCCATTTGCAATTAGATTTCGCCTATGGCGACTGGCGAAGGCAAATGAAGAGCCCAGAAAATCTTACGCGAGCATGTGAATCGGGTCAAAATGATGTCCTACCTTGCTTTCACCCAAATTTTCTAAGATATATTTCTCTGATAACCTAGTGTGTATTTAGAATTTTAAGTCATTTCTAGTGCTGAAAGAATCTCTAAAATCCATAGAGAACTTCAAAAGTTTTTATAAATTTGGTCAAATCCTACGCGTATCGGAAACTCGGTGACCAACCGTTCCCAAAGATCGTCTTCCCAAAACATATTGAAGGAATGATGGGGTATTGCTTCTTCAGGGTGCTGGAAAAAGCACACCATGGTCTAAATATTGTCTGAGATGGCGTGGAAGGAAGATTTCCCTAACACATTCCTCCTGAAACAAAACATTTTCATCATTTCTTAGTCATCCAAGTCAAAGTCGGCAAAAAAAAAGTCAAAGTCCCTTTCGGTCTAAATTCATTTGTTGTTTACAGTTTCTCTCGCTAAAAGTTGTCCAAAACATCGACTTCTTCATCCATAAACTATAATTCGTCATGAAATCCCACATAAATGTATCTCCCTTCGCTCGGTACATAAAATCTATCATCCATATTTACTGATACACTCGAAAAATCGAGGAAATATAAGCAATTTTTTTTTTTTTTTCCACTTCCTGAAGTGTTTAAAATTCCCAGACAATTTTTAGCTCTACTGATCAGAGATCAGCAGAGCTTATGCCGTGGTGCGGCGTCCGTCGTCCGTCCGTCTGTCTGTCTGTCTGTCTGTCTGTCCGTCCGTCCGTTAACTTTTATTTGTAGCGACTACTCCTCTGAAACTACTGGATGGATATTCATAAAACTTTACAGAAATGTTGCCCATGAAGTCTAGTTGATCCTAGCAAAAATTCATGTTGATGTGAAATCCAAGATGGCCGCCAAAGCTAAAAATAGATTTTTTAAATTCAAGTTTGTAGCGACTACTTCTTGAAAACTATAAGTGATATTGATATGGGACTTTTTCTAAAATGATCAGCATGACATGATGTTGATCCTAGTCAAAAATCGTTTTGATTCAACGTTAAACATGGCTGCCAGCGGCCATCTTTGTTTACATAGAGTTATATAGTAAAAACTTGTAGCGACTACTCCTCTGAAACTACTTGGCGGATTGTCATGAAACTTTACACGAATGTTGCTCTTGATGTCTAATTGATCCTAGAAAAATTTCAGGTCGGCCGGAAATTCAAGATGGCCGTCACAGCTAAAAATAGATTTTTAAAAAATAAGTTTGTAGCGACTACTTCTTGAAAACTATATGTGATATTGATATGGGACTTTTTCTAAAATGATCAGCATTACATGATGTTGATCCTAGTCAAAAATCGTTTTGATTCAACGTTAAACATGGCTACCAGCGGCCATCTTTGTTTACATAGAGTTATATAGTAAAAACTTGTAGCGACTACTCCTCTGAAACTACTTGGCGGATTGTCATGAAACTTTACAGGAATGTTGCTCTTGATGTCTTATTGATCCTAGAAAAATTTCAGGTCGGCCGGAAATTCAAGATGGCCGTCACAGCTAAAAATAGATTTTTAAAAAATAAGTTTGTAGCGACTACTTCTTGAAAACTATAAGTGATATTGATATGGGACTTTTTCTGAAATGATCAGCATGACATGATGTAGATCCTTGTGGAAAATTATTTTGATTTGACGTTAAACATGGCTGCCAGTGGCCATCTTTGGTTACATAGAGTTATATAGTAAAAACTTGTAGCGACTACTCCTCTGAAACTACTTGACGGATGTTCATGAAACTTCACAGGAATGTTGCTCTTGATGTCTAGTTGATCCTAGAAAAAATTCAGGTCGGCCGGAAATTCAAGATGGCCGCCACAGCTAAAAATAGATTTAAAATAAATAAGTTTGTAGCGACTACTTCTTCAAAACAATAAGAGATATTGATATGGGACTTTTTCTAAAATGATCAGTATGACATGATATTGGTCCTTGTCGAAAATTATTTTGATTTGACGTTAAACATGGCTGCCAGCGGCCATCTTTGTTTACATAGAGTTATATAATGAAAACTTGTAGCGACTACTTCTCTGAAACTACTTGACGGATTTTCATGAAACTTCACAGGAATGTTGCTCTTAATGTCTTATTGATCCTAGCAAAATTTCAGGTCGGCCGGAAATTCAAGATGGCCGCCACGGTTAAAAATAGATTTTCAAAAAACAAGTCTGTAGCGACTACTTCCTGAAATCAAAATCAATCAGTAGAGCTTCAAGGTCATTGACCTCTTGTTTATTTACTGGGCATGCTCACCATCTGAAGAGTACCCACAAAGTATTGACATTTTATACGGAGTTTCCACATGGAAAACAACGACATGTCAACACAAAGTCATACGAATGTATTCGTATCCCGCATGAAATGGCTCACTCGCGAATAAATGGATCTGAACGATTTCCCGAATTCGATGCTACAATTTGTTTCATTTGTCTTTTTTGATGAGATTTTAATGCGAGAATATCGCGGAATCGCGGCCTAGAGTGATCCATGAAGTACACGGAGCCAGTTTCTGGTTTGTAGGGTTAGAGGACTAGGTGTGTCGGCAAAAGTCAGCATACACCATAGCATCTAGATTATTCTATTTACAGATGCCTCTACCCTACACCTAGCACTTTAGAAACTTTCGGCGTCATAGAAACAAAAACAATTTTTTTTTTTTAATAAATTCTTGCATTTACAGTTTAATTGTCTACTCAAACATGAATACTTATGAAATTAATCTTGTTTACAAAGCTAGAAATAGTTATATGAAGATACATAATGTTGTTGTTTTTTCAGATATAAAAAGTGGAATCTTGGTAATGACATTGAGCTGATAGTTCGGTGTGAACATGATGCCTGCATGTATGGTGTCAATGGGGAATTACAGTTTATCAACGTCAAAACTTTAAATGATTGGGACCCTAGGGTGAGTACCAATTTTATCATAGTAAAGTTTTCATAACTGAGAGATAAAAATTATCCCTGAGATGATGTGATGCCATATTTATTGTCATCTAAGAAGTACAGATCTATCTGTTGTGAGATACTTTGTTTCAAGCTTTTTTTAAGGGCTATTCTGTTAAAACATATCCGCGACCCAAGGACGGCAATTTAATAAACATCTGTGGGTGAACCTCATTTTCCTAATTCCAATTTTGTATCCATTGGTGCATGTTCAATTTCAAAAGTGCCTTCCTGGGGACCCGTGTATGTTTAAATGGAATCGCCCTAAATTTAGTTATAAAACACTGTGAGCTTTTACAGTGTAACAGTGATACATTTGTGTTTATCTCCCTTGGGCTGTAAGAAGTTTTATTGTTTCTCTCACAGTAATTAGTTTTTGTTTCTCTTTCAAAATGTTCTGTTTTCATGACAGAGATGATCTTATGTGATGTTATAGTTCTCTAAGAGATGTACACAGCAGTTGTAAAATCCAACAAAATCGTAGCTTTGTTCGTGTTTGCGCATTCTTGGCCAGGATAGTAAAGTCAAACTTTCTCACCTCTCACCACTGTGGGTTCGAATTCCACTGGGAGCTTGACTTGTCAGGTGAGGAAGTGTCGGCAGGATGTATACAGTACTGGTTCTACCCAGGAACAATGGGGTGGTCTGCCCTACAACAAAAATTGACCGTCATATATTGCCTCAAGTGCTAAAGTTAAGGAAAATCACCATTTTAACTCCCTTTTAAGCTTTTTTTCAAAAGACACCGCTGACTAATTTCGTTTTATGACTGATATACTTCCATAAGTTTTCATGACTGAGAGGATAAACATATTCACTGAGATGACATTATGATGTTATATTGTCCTCTGAGAAGTACTGATCAGATGAAAACAAGAAATGTTTATCAGAGCGCTTCTAAACTTTGTCTTCATTCATGCAGCGTTCCATCATTTTGTGTTTTAATTGCTATATACTTCCCTAGGTTTTCATGACTGAGATGACACTATGAAGTTACTATATTGTCCTCTAAGAAGTACTGATCTGATGAAAACCAGAACTATTAACAGAAGTTCACTCTAAACTTTATATTTGGTGTTTATATCTTAACCATGCTGTTTTCTGCTTACTTCCATTTTCTTGTGCACAGTATGACCTATTTATGTGTTGATATGCCCGAACATATCATTCATTCATAATTTCTTCCTTTCATATTTTGTCTTGCTTTAATTTGCTTTAATTTGCTTAAATTAGCATAAGTTTTCACGTCTTGAGAGGATGAACATATTCACTGAGATGACACTATGATGTTATTATATTGTCCTCTAAGAAGTACTGATCAGATGAAAACTAGAAATGTTATTGACTTAATAAATTGTCCATTCCAAAATGTGTACTGAGTGTTCATATAATCATGTCTTTATTCATGCTTTATCTTCCTTCAGATTTTACATATGCAATCTGACCCATTTATATGTTGATGTGCCGTAAAAGATAATTTATTCATCTTTCCACCTTTCGTCTAACTTTGTTTAAATAGCTACATACTTACGGCTATAAAATATA
Organism: Cyrtodaria siliqua; assembly: GCA_037043455.1. Classification (NCBI taxonomy): domain Eukaryota; kingdom Metazoa; phylum Mollusca; class Bivalvia; order Adapedonta; family Hiatellidae; genus Cyrtodaria; species Cyrtodaria siliqua. Next base: position 7,531 of record JAWPHD010009990.1, read on the forward strand.
CCCAAACACACATGGGGGTACATTATTTCTGAAATTTGGTTCTTTAAACTCAATTTTGCAACTGTGAGTGGTTGTTCAATTTTAAAAGTGCCTTCCTGGGGTCCCATGTATGTTTTAATGGAATAGCCCTTAAATATGTTTTCTTGACTGAGAGGATGAACATATTCACTGAGATGACACTATGAAGTTATTATATTGTCCTCTAAGAAGTACTGATCAGATGAAAACTAGAAATATTGACTGAAGTCCATTCGTAGTTTTGAATTTGGCGTTCATATTTTATCGTTGCCGTAATCTTTTTACTTTCGCCTTTTCGTGCACAATATGCCCTATTTATGTGTTGATATGCCCGAACATATCATTCATTCATAATTTCTTCCTTTCATATTTTGTCTATTGCTTTAATTAGCATGAGGCCAGTTGTCAATCATTTATCCATTTTAACCAATCAAACCAATATGATACAAATAATAACACGTGCAAAGTTTGGTATTAAATTAAAACCTATAGTCCGTATACTCCCAACATCAACAATAGGGCAGAGATAGTTCTAAGTACTGGCGTTATATCATTTATGCTTATTTACTGTCAGTGATGGCACAATGCTTATGCTCTAAGAATGTACGATCAGATGAAAACAATAAATATTAATTTTAGTCCATACAGAATTTAGAATGGACGATCAGATGAAAACAATAAATATTAATTTTAGTCCATTCTAAACTGTATGGTCATATAAACTTTCTCACTTTCTCATTCTCAACTTTCACATGGTCATATTTATCCTGCTTTTATTCTGTCTTAACTAGTGCTTTCTTGCTATACACTTCCACAAGTTTTCACGACTGAGGGGATGAACATATTTACTGAGATGACACTATGAAGTTACTGTATTGTCCTCTAAGAAGTACTGATCAGATGAAAACTAGAAATGTTAACGAACAGTTCTAATCTTTTTGGTGCTCATGTCTTGCCCTTGCTGTATCTTCCTGTCCTAATGACCCATTTGTATGTTGATGTGACCTAAAACATCATTCATTCATCCATACATTCATTCATCCTTCCACATTTTGTCTATCACTTTAATTTCTACATACTTTCATAAGTTTTCTTGACTGAGAGGTTGAACATATTCACTGAGATGACACTATGAAGTTATTATATTGTCCTCTAAGAAGTACTGATCAGATGAAAACTAGAACTGTTAACTGGAGACTTCTAATCTTTTTGGTGCTCATGTCTTGCCCTTGCTGTAGCTTCCTTTCCTAATGACCCATTTTTATGTTGATGTGACCTAAAACATCATTCATTCATCCATACATTCATTCTTCCTTCTACCATTTGTCTTTCACTTCAACTTTTACATTCTTCCATAAGTTTTCATGACTGAGAGGATGAACATTTTCACTGAGATGACACTATGAAGTTATGATATTGTCCTCTAAGAAGTACTGATCAGATGAAAACTAGAAATGTTAACTGGAGACTTCTAATCTTTTTGGTGCTCATGTCTTGCCCTTGCTGTATCTTCCTTTCATAATGACCCATTTTTAGCTCTACTGGCCAAGGGCCAGCAGAGCTTATGGGATGGTTTGTTGTCCGTCTTCCGTCGTCCGTCCGTCCGTTAACTTTTGCTTGTGTACACTCTAGAGGCCACATTTCTGATGCAATCATCATGAAACTTTGTCAGAATGTTTGTCTCAATGAAATCTCGGTCAAGTTCGAAAATGGGTCATGTGGGGTCAAAAACTAGGTCACTAGGTCAAATATTGGAAAAACCTTGTGTACACTCTAGAGGCCATATTTTTGACCCGAGCTTGATGCAACTTTGTCAGAATGTTTGTCTTAATTATATCTTGGTCAAGTTTGAAAATGGGTCATATGGGGTTAAAAACTAGGTCACTAGGTCAAATACCTGAAAAACCTTGTGTACACTCTAGAAGCCGTATTTCTGACCCAATTTTGATGAAACTTTGTCAAAATGTTTGTCTTAATTATATCTTGGTCAAGTTCAAAAATGGGTCACATGGTTTAAAAACTAGGTCACTAGGTCAAACTTTGGAAAAACCGTGTGTACACTCTAGAGGCCATATTTTTGACCCTATCTTGATGAAACTTTGTCAGAATGTTTGTTTCAATGAAATCTCGGTCAAGTTCAAAAATGGGTCCCATGGGGTCAAAAACTAGGTCACTAGGTCAGATACTTGAAAAACCTTGTGTACACTCTAGACACCATGTAGTACTACTCGATTCATCAATGGTATAACAGCCAGTAGAGCGTTCACAGGCCCTCTTTGGCTCTTGTTGTGTTGATGTGACCTATAACATCATTCATTCATCCATACATTCATTCATCCTTCCACATTTTGTCGATCACTTTAATTTCTACATTATACTTTCATAAGTTTTCTTGACTGAGAGGATGAACATATTCACTGAGATGACACTATGAAGCTATTATATTGTCCTCTAAGAAGTACTGATCAGATGAAAACTAGAACTGTTAAATCGAGCAATTCTAATAATTTTGGTGCTCATGTCTTGCCCTTGCTGTATCTTCCTGTCCTAATGACCCATTTGTATGTTGATGTGACCTAAAACATCATTCATTCATCCATACATTCATTCTTCCTTCTACCATTTGTCTTTCACTTCAACTTTTACATACTTCCATAAGTTTTCATGACTGAGAGGATGAACATTTTCACTGAGATGACACTATGAAGTTATGATATTGTCCTCTAAGAAGTACTGATCAGATGAAAACTAGAACTGTTAACTGGAGACTTCTAATCTTTTTGGTGCTCATGTCTTGCCCTTGCTGTATCTTCCTGTCCTAATGACCCATTTGTGTGTTGATGTGGCCTAAAACATCATTCATTCATCCATACATTCATTCAGCCTTCCACATTTTGTCTATCGCTTTAATTTCTACATACTTTCATAGGTTTTCTTGACTGAGAGGATGAACATTTTCACTGAGATGACACTATGAAGTTATGATATTGTCCTCTAAGAAGTACTGATCAGATGAAAACTAGAAATGTTAACTGGAGACTTCTAATCTATTTGGTGCTCATGTCTTGCCCTTGCTGTAGCTTCCTTTCCTAATGACCCATTTGTATGTTGATGTGACCTAAAACATCATTCATTCATCCATACATTCGTTCTTCCTTCTACCATTTGTCTTTCACTTCATCTTTTACATACTTCCATAAGTTTTCATGACTGAGAAGATGAACATTTTCACTGAGATGACACATGAAGTTACGATATTGTCCTCTAAGAAGTACTGATCAGATGAAAACTAGAACTGTTAAATCGAGCAATTCTAATAATTTTGGTGCTCATGTCTTGCCCTTGCTGTATCTTCCTGTCCTAATGACCCATTTGTATGTTGATGTGACCTAAAACATCATTCATTCATCCAGACATTCCTTCTTCCTTCTACCATTTGTCTTTCACTTCAACTGTTACATACTTCCATAAGTTTTCATGACTGAGAGGATGAACATTTTCACTGAGATGACACTATGAAGTTATGATATTGTCCTCTAAGAAGTACTGATCAGATGAAAACTAGAAATGTTAACTGGAGACTTCTAATCTATTTGGTGCTCATGTCTTGCCCTTGCTGTATCTTCCTTTCCTAATGACCCATGTGTATGTTGATGTGACCTAAAACATCATTCATTCATCCATACATTCATTCATCCTTCCACATTTTGTCTATCGCTTTAATTTCTACATTATACTTTCATAAGTTTTCTTGACTGAGACGATGAACTTATTCACTGAGATGACACTATGAAGTTATGATATTGTCCTCTAAGAAGTACTGATCAGATGAAAACTAGAACTGTTAACTGGAGACTTCTAATCTTTTTGGAGCTCATGTCTTGCCCTTGCTGTAGCTTCCTTTCCTAATGACCCATTTGTATGTTGATGTGACCTAAAACATCATTCATTCATCCATACATTCATTCAGTCTTCCACATTTTGTCTATCGCTTTAATTTCTACATACTTTCATAGGTTTTCTTGACTGAGAGGATGAACATATTCACTGAGATGACACTATGAAGTTATTATATTGTCCTCTAAGAAGTACTGATCAGATGAAAACTAGAACTGTTAAATCGAGCAATTCTAATAATTTTGGTGCTCATGTCTTGCCCTTGCTGTATCTTCCTGTCCTAATGACCCATTTGTATGTTGATGTGACCTAAAACATCATTCATTCATCCAGACATTCATTCTTCCTTCTACCATTTGTCTTTCACTTCAACTTTTACATACTTCCATAAGTTTTCATGACTGAGAGGATGAACATTTTCACTGAGATGACACTATGAAGTTATTATATTGTCCTCTAAGAAGTACTGATCGGATGAAAACTAGAACTGTTAACTGGAGACTTTGAATCTTTTTGGTGCTCATGTCTTGCCCTTGCTGTATCTTCCTTTCCTAATGACCCATTTGTGTGTTGATGTGGCCTAAAACATCATTCATTCATCCATACATTCATTCATCCTTCCACATTTTGTCTATCGCTTTAAATTCTACATTATACTTTCATAAGTTTTCTTGACTGAGAGGATGAACTTATTCACTGAGATGACACTATGAAGTTATGATATTGTCCTCTAAGAAGTACTGATCAGATGAAAACTAGAACTGTTAACTGGAGACTTTGAATCTTTTTGGTGCTCATGTCTTGCCCTTGCTGTATCTTCCTTTCCTAATGACCCATTTTTAGCTCTACTGATCAGAGATCAGCAGAGCTTATGCCGTGGTGCGGCGTCCGTCGTCCGTCCGTCTGTCCGTTAACTTTTATTTGTAGCGACTACTCCTCTGAAACTACTGGATGGATATTCATAAAACTTTACAGAAATGTTGCCCATGAAGTCTAGTTGATCCTAGCAAAAATTCATGTTGATGTGAAATCCAAGATGGCCGCCAAAGCTAAAAATAGATTTTCAAAATACAAGTTTGTAGCGACTACTTCTTGAAAACTATAAGTGATATTGATATGGGACTTTTTCTAAAATGATCAGCATGACATGATGTTGGTCCTTATCAAAAATCGTTTTGATTCGACGTAAACGTGGCTGCCAGCGGCCATCTTTGTTTACATAGAGTTATATAGTAAAAACTTGTAGCGACTACTCCTCTGAAACTACTTGGCGGATTTTCATGAAACTTTACAGGAATGTTGCTCTTTATGTCTTATTGATCCTAGCAAAATTTCAGGTCGGCCGGAAATTCAAGATGGCCGCCATGGCTAAAAATAGATTTTCAAAATACAAGTTTTTAGCGACTACTTCTTGAAAACTATAAGTGATATTGATATGGGACTTTTTCTAAAATGATCAGCATGACATGATGTTGATCCTTGTGGAAAATTATTTTGATTCGACGTTAAACATGGCTGCCAGTGGCCATCTTTGGTTACACAGAGTTATATAGTAAAAACTTGTAGCGACTACTCCTCTGAAACTACCTGACGGATGTTCATGAAACTTCACAGGAATGTTGATCTTGATGTCTAGTTGATCCTAGAAAAATTTCAGGTCGGCCGGAAATTCAAGATGGCCGCCACAGCTAAAAATAGATTTAAAATAAATAAGTTTGTAGCGACTACTTCTTCAAAACTATAAGAGATATTGATATGGGACTTTTTCTAAAATGATCAGTATGACATGATGTTGGTCCTTGTCGAAAATTGTTTTGATTTGACGTTAAACATGGCTACCAGCGGCCATCTTTGTTTACATAGAGTTATATAATGAAAACTTGTAGCGACTACTCCTCTGAAACTACTTGACGGATTTTCATGAAACTTCACAGGAATGTTGCTCTTAATGTCTAATTGATCCTAGCAAAATTTCAGGTTGGCCGAAAATTCAAGATGGCCGCCACGGTTAAAAATAGATTTTCAAAAAACAAGTCTGTAGCGACTACTTCCTGAAATCAAAATCAATCAGTAGAGCTTCAAGGTCATTGACCTCTTGTTATGTTGATGTGACCTAAAACATCATTCATTCATCCATACATTCGTTCTTCCTTCTACCATTTGTCTTTCACTTCATCTTTTACATACTTCCATAAGTTTTCATGACTGAGAGGATGAACATTTTCACTGAGATGACACATGAAGTTACGATATTGTCCTCTAAGAAGTACTGATCAGATGAAAACTAGAACTGTTAACTGGAGACTTCTAATCTTTTTGGTGCTCATGTCTTGCCCTTGCTGTATCTTCCTTTCATAATGACTCATTTGTGTGTTGATGTGACGTATAACATCATTCATTCATCCATACATTCATTCATCCTTCCACATTTTGTCGATCGCTTTAATTTTTACATTATACTTTCATAAGTTTTCTTGACTGAGAGGATGAACATATTCACTGAGATGACACTATGAAGTTATTATATTGTCCTCTAAGAAGTACTGATCAGATGAAAACTAGAACTGTTAAATCGAGCAATTCTAATAATTTTGGTGCTCATGTCTTGCCCTTGCTGTATCTTCCTGTCCTAATGACCCATTTTTGTGTTGATGTGACCTAAAACATCATTCATTCATCCATACATTCATTCATCCTTCCACATTTTGTCGATCGCTTTAATTTTTACATTATACTTTCATAAGTTTTCTTGACTGAGAGGATGAACATATTCACTGAGATGACACTATGAAGTTATTATATTGTCCTCTAAGAAGTACTGATCAGATGAAAACTAGAACTGTTAAATCGAGCAATTCTAATAATTTTGGTGCTCATGTCTTGCCCTTGCTGTATCTTCCTGTCCTAATGACCCATTTGTATGTTGATGTGACCTAAAACATCATTCATTCATCCAGACATTTATTCTTCCTTCTACCATTTGTCTTTCACTTCAACTGTTACATACTTCCATAAGTTTTCATGACTGAGAGGATGAACATTTTCACTGAGATGACACTATGAAGTTATTATATTGTCCTCTAAGAAGTACTGATCGGATGAAAACTAGAACTGTTAACTGGAGACTTCTAATCTTTTTGGTGATCATGTCTTGCCCTTGCTGTATCTTCCTTTCCTAATGACCCATTTGTGTGTTGATGTGGCCTAAAACATCATTCATTCATCCATACATTCATTCATCCTTCCACATTTTGTCTATCTCTTTAATTTCTACATTATACTTTCATAAGTTTTCTTGACTGAGAGGATGAACTTATTCACTGAGATGACACTATGAAGTTATGATATTGTCCTCTAAGAAGTACTGATCAGATGAAAACTAGAACTGTTAACTGGAGACTTTGAATCTTTTTGGTGCTCATGTCTTGCCCTTGCTGTATCTTCCTTTCCTAATGACCCATTTTTATGTTGATGTGGCCTAAAACATCATTCATTCATCCATACATTCGTTCTTCCTTCTACCATTTGTCTTTGACTTCATCTTTTACATACTTCCATAAGTTTTCATGACTGAGAGGATGAACATTTTCACTGAGATGACACATGAAGTTACGATATTGTCCTCTAAGAAGTACTGATCAGATGAAAACTAGAACTGTTAACTGGAGACTTCTAATCTTTTTGGTGCTCATGTCTTGCCCTTGCTGTATCTTCCTGTCCTAATGACCCATTTGTATGTTGATGTGACCTAAAACATCATTCATTCATCCAGACATTTATTCTTCCTTCTACCATTTGTCTTTCACTTCAACTGTTACATACTTCCATAAGTTTTCATGACTGAGAGGATGAATATTTTCACTGAGATGACACTACGAAGTTATTATATTGTCCTCTAAGAAGTACTGATCGGATGAAAACTAAAAATGTGAAAGAACAATTCTAATCTTTTTGGTGCTCATGTCTTGCCCTTGCTGTAGCTTCCTTTCATAATGACCCATTTTTGTGTTGATGTGACCTATAACATCATTCATTCATCCATACATTCATTCATCCTTCCACATTTTGCCGATCGCTTTAATTTTTACATTATACTTTCATAAGTTTTCTTGACTGAGAGGATGAACTTATTCACTGAGATGACACTATGAAGTTATTATATTGTCCTCTAAGAAGTGCTGATCAGATGAAAACTAGAACTGTTAAATCGAGCAATTCTAATAATTTTGGTGCTCATGTCTTGCCCTTGCTGTATCTTCCTGTCCTAATGACCCATTTGTATGTTGATGTGACCTAAAACATCATTCATTCATCAATACATTCCTTCTTCCTTCTACCATTTGTCTTTCACTTCAACTTTTACATACTTCCATAAGTTTTCATGACTGAGAGGATGAACATTTTCACTGAGATGACACTATGAAGTTATGATATTGTCCTCTAAGAAGTACTGATCAGATGAAAACTAGAACTGTTAACTGGAGACCATTCTAATCTTTTTGGTGCTCATGTCTTGCCCTTGCTGTATCTTCCTTTCATACTGACCCATTTTTGTGTTGATGTGACGTATAACATCATTCATTCATCCATACATTCATTCATCCTTCCACATTTTGTCGATCGTTTTAATTTCTACATTATACTTTCATAAGTTTTCTTGACTGAGAGGATGAACATATTCACTGAGATGACACTATGAAGTTATTATATTGTCCTCTAAGAAGTACTGATCAGATGAAAACTAGAACTGTTAAATCGAGCAATTCTAATAATTCTGGTGCTCATGTCTTGCCCTTGCTGTATCTTCCTGTCCTAATGACCCATTTGTATGTTGATGTGACCTAAAACATCATTCATTCATCCAGACATTCCTTCTTCCTTCTACCATTTGTCTTTCACTTCAACTTTTACATACTTCCATAAGTTTTCATGACTGAGAGGATCAACATTTTCACTGAGATGACACTATGAAGTTATTATATTGTCCTCTAAGAAGTACTGATCAGATGAAAACTAGAAATGTTAACTGGAGACTTCTAATCTTTTTGGTGCTCATGTCTTGCCCTTGCTGTATCTTCCTTTCCTAATGACCCATTTGTATGTTGACGTGACCTAAACATCATTCATTCATCCATACATTCATTCATCCTTCCACATTTTGTCTATTTCTTTAATTTCTACATACTTGCATAAGTTTTCTTGACTGAGAGGATGAACATATTCACCAAGAAGACACTATGAAATTATTATTTGTCCTTTAAGAAGTACTGATCAGATGAAAACTAGAACTGTTAAATCGAGCAATTCTAATATTTTTGGTGCTCATGTCTTGCTCTTGCTGCATCTTCCTTTCCTAGTGACCCATTTATGTGTTGATGTGGCCTAAAACATCATTCATTCAATGATACATCCATTCATGCTTCCTACCACCGTTTGTCTATCGCTTCAACTGTTACATACTTCCACAAGTTTTCTTGACTGAGAGGATGAACACATTCACTGAGATGACACTATGATTTTATTATATTGTCCTCTAAGAAGTACTGATCAGATGAAAACTAGAACTGTTAACTGGAGACCATTCTAAACTTTGTATTCATTGTTCATATGTTCTCTTATCCTTTCTCATTTTTCTTCTGATTTTTCGCATACAAACTGACCCATTTATGGGTTGAAGTGCCGTAAAACATAAGAATATTTTATGGCTATCGGGTGAAGATATGGAATTCCAACACGAGGTATAACTGTTTTTACCGAGGCTCTGCCGAGATTCAGATTAAAACAATTCTACCGAGTCTTAGAATTTCCTTATCTGAACTGGATACCTATGATTGATTCTTTTTCTTGCATATTATTTACACAATGATGTCATGCAACTGTCATTGTTGATATCAGCGTGCGACTTTTATCTTCCTCCATGTGTAAGATCAGGCTTTCCATCACCCATGTAAAATGCGGATAACCATACCCGGTATGCAAAAACATTCTTTCTTCCAATTTTTCTAACTAGTGCTTTGCTTGCAATACATTTCCACAAGTTTTCATGACTGAGAGGCTTGCAATACATTTCCACAAGTTTTCATGACTGAGAGGATGAACATATTCACTGAGATGACACGATGATGTTATTATACTGTCCTCTAAGAAGTACTGATCAGATGAAAACTTGGAATGTTAACAGGAGTTCATTTTAAACTTTGTATTTGGTGTTCATGTCTTTTTGCTGTCTTCTTCTTACTTTCACTTTTTTATGCACATTATGACCTATTTATGAGTCGGTTTGACATCAATTATTCATAATTTCATCCTTTCACAGATTGTCTATTGCTTTGTTTGCTTTATACTTCAATAAGTTTTCACGACTGAGAGGATGAACATATTCACTGAGATGACACTATGATGTTGTTTTACTGTCCTCTAAGAAGTACTGATCAGATGAAAATGAGAACTGTTAACTGGAGCAGTTCTTATATTTTTGGTGCTCACATCTTGTCCTTGCTGTGTCTTCTTTTCCTAATGACCCATGTATGTGTTGATGTGGCCTAAAACATCATTCATTCATCCATACATTCCTTCTTCCTTCCACCCTTTGTCTAACGCTTTAATTTCTACATACTTCCATAAGTTTTCACGACTGAGAGGATGAACATATTCACTGAGATGACATTATGAAGTTACTATATTGTCCTCTAAGAAGTACTGATCTGATGAAAACTAGAGCTGTTAACTGAAGTCCATTCTAAACTTTGTATTTGGTGTTCATATCTTATCCATGCTGTATTCTGCATGCACAGTATCACCTATTTATGTGTTGACGCCATAAAACATCATTTATTTATTTATTCATCTTTCCACAGTTTGTCTTACTGTTGCTTCATTTTCTATATACTTTAATACATATTGTAATATTCACTGAGATGACAGATGCTTTGTGTATTACCCTCTTATAAGTACTGATGGGATGAAAAGAATAAATATTAATTTTAGTCCATTCTAATATGTGTATGGTCTTAGAAACCTTCTCACTTTCACATGGTCATATTTTGTCCTGGCTTTATTCTGTTTGTCTAACTAGTGCTTTCTTTCTATATACTTCCACAAGTTTTCATGACTGAGAGGATGAACACATTCACTGAGATGACACTATGAAGTTATTATATTGTCCTCTAAGAAGTACTGATCAGCTGAAAGCCTGGAATGTTAATAGGAGTTCATTTTAAACTTTGTATCTTATCCTTGCTGTAATCTTCTTACTTCCACTTTTGTGATTTGCTTGCTACATACTTCCACAAGTTTTCTTGACTGAGAGGATGAACATATTCACTGAGATGACACTATGATGTTATTATATTGTCCTCTAAGAAGTACTGATCAGATGAAAACTAGAACTGTTGATCGGAGTAATTCTAAACTTTGTCTTGAGCGTTCACATGGTCGTAACTTATTCTTGCTTTATTCTGTTTGTGTAACTATTGCTTTCTTGCTATATACTTCCCTACGTTTTCATGACTGAGAGGATGAACTTATTCACTGAGACGACACTATGATGTTATTATATTGTCCTCTAAGAAGTACTGATCAGATGAAAGCTATACATAATACATGTTAATTGGGAGTTCATTCATATCTTTTTGGATTTGGTGTTCATATTCTGTATTCTTTTTGTATAACTAGTGTTTTAAACTTCCAATAAGTTCTCACGACCAGTCAGAGCTCTAACCTTAAACAGTTACGTTTTTCATACCTGTGACTGTTATTTAAAAAACACACTAAAACTGGGATAGTAACCAGAATCACTACCACAAAATCATTCAAGTTTAGATGCGTTCTATCTTCTGTACAGGAATTTTCCCTATATATATATATTTTTTTTTTTTCTCCATGTAGGATGATTCAACTTTACAACCGTGCAATAAAATTCTATGAGCATGGATGAAAATCCAATGCGTAAGGCCTTTCAAGTTACTTACTGTTATGCAACAAAATTCATTAAAAATCATTTTGTAGGCACCAACATGATAATTAGTGAACAACTGCTAATTGGATCTTGATGAAGATGTATTTGTCCTCAATAATAAGTATTCAAACATAAATAACACAGCACATTTGGCAACTATTTCGATTTATTAGCAAATGATCTTGGTAACTGATTTAGGTTACAAATGGTTATTAGGTAAAGTATCTGCTACTCTAAACCAAAGGAAGATAATAATTTGGCATTTTAATAACTTCCAGTAGTTATAAAACTTGTAACTGTTTAAGGTTTATAGAGCTCTGACCGACGACTGAGAGGATGAACATATTCACTGAGGTGACACTGTGATGTTATTGTATTGTCCTCTAAGAAGTACTGATCAGTTGTAAAACATTTGCATGTAGGAGAATTTGTCTGGGATCTTTTTTTGTATGACAGTCCTTTAAGTGGTGCTTTTGATCATGATATCTGTTTAGAACATGGTGTGTAATGTGGAGATATCTGTATACTTGACTATACAGCTTGTGACGTCGCTGAGGACAGAAGTATCCTGTTTATATGCATTTCCATGGCAGTATATGGCAGTATAATTAACCATGTGTTTGTGTTTTTACAACAGTTTTGTGGTGGTGTAGATTGGAGGAGTAAATTAGACAACCAAAGAGGTGCTGTGTTGGCTACAGAATTGAAAAATAACAGCTGCAAACTAGCCAAGTGGACTGCCTCATCTCTCATGGCTGGCTCAGATCAGCTCAAGTTTGGGTAAGTATAGATTCATGGATTGCCTCACCCCTCATGGCTGGCTCAGATCAGCTCAAGTTTGGGTAAATATAGATACATGGATCGCCTCATCCGTCGTGGCTGGCTCAGACATTCATGTGGCTTTCACTGCAAACGTTTTCATGGATGGCATGCAGTTCACACATGATGATATGATGCGTCTCTGCTAAATGAATATCAACACCTTCCTTTACTAAGTGACTTTATTAATCTAAAGGATGAAATTCTTTTCCACCATGACGACATACACATGTGTTTAATGATAGTATACAAAGCAACATAATTAAGAATTCTCCCCTCCCCCCATGCTGAAATGTTTTATGCAGACAAAACTATGGAGGAGTGTGGAAAAGGATGACTGCTACCTGCAATATACAAATACAATGATTAGTTATCTCCTCTCCCAGGGACAAGTTTTCAAGGGTACGCAGAAAACTGAATAAAACGGGGTCACTTTGATTAATAGTCCGAAATAACCGTCCATAATGGTATTCCTAACACTGGCACAAAGTTAACTTAAAAAGTCGTGAAAAACACAGAGTACACATAGTTCATTTTCAAAACACTGTCTGAATTAATTGGACATCAGTCCTCACTGTGGCTAGGTATTCCCAACCTTTCACAACGGTTAGGTCTGCGTGGTGTTAAAAGTTCCTTAGCACCAGCCTGATTGTGAGGCTGAAGACGGGCGAGAGCACGAGGTAACCGGGTCACAGCAGGCACGTCATGGGTAAGAGCACGTTGTATCGCAGTTGCAACAGGCACATCTGGTCCAGGAGCGTTGTCAGACATGTCAGAAGTCAGTTGCCGGGGTGCTGGAACAGTCTGGGGTGCCGACTCCGGAGTAGAAGCACTTGTAGGCACCTGATTCAGATCTAGTGGTGTTGTAGGTCCGCCCAGCGGTGGTGCTGGAGCATTGGAAGAAGGGTTATCAGAGAGCACTATGCGGGACTGTGGCACAACTGGTGTGGGAGCCACAGAAGTAACCCCTGTGGGCTTACCATGGAACGGGGTGAACTTGCGTAGGTGCTGGCGGTTCCGGATGGTGACTCGACCTGTACCATCTACGCGTATAACATATTGGTGGTACTGCCGAACCTCTACAACAGTCCCGGTGCGTTCCCACCTCCTGGGCTGGTTGCCCACCAAATTCTGTATGTAAACGTGATCTCCCACCTGCAGCGGTGGTAATCTGCGAGTGTGTTCATTCCACTTTTCATGTTCCCTGGAGTGCCGCCTTGCAAGTGCCATTTCACGATGTGACAGTAACTCAGTCCACGTTTCATGAGGGGAATATCTACCCATCAGGATGGGTATAGCATCACGAATGGGTCGTCCAAACAGGATCAACGCTGGGGAGGATTTAGTTTCTGGGTCGATAGAGTTCCTGTACATCAGTAAAGCTCTCTGGAACCTGTCAATATCAAGGGATCCTGTTGCCGTAATATTGTCCATGAGCATGCGTTTCACTGTTTTCACAGCAAGCTCGGCCCTGCAGTTAGCATGTGGGTTCGCAACACTGGAAAGTCTATGTCTAACACTCCAGGTCCTCAAGAATTCTTGGGTTTTCCCCGCTGTAAATTGTGGGCCCCCATCCGATGTCAACTCTTCGGGGATGCCGAATGTCACAAATGTCTCACGAAGTCGTTTAACAAGCCCCTCTGCACCCGACTCGGACTTATATACCATAGGCCAGTTGGAATACCTATCCACAATCACAACGTAGTCCTTGCTGTTAAATGTAAAGTAGTCAGCACAGATCATCTGAAATGGGTAATCTGGAGGCGTGATGTCAGATGGGGGTTGCATCGGGTTAGACTTAGCCGTCTGATGGCAATGTGCACACTGATCCCTAACTTTGGCAATGTCAACAGTGATATCGGGCCAATACACTGAGTCCATGGCCCGTGCACGCATCGCACTGACACCCTGGTGGGCTGCATGAAGAGCATTGAGTACAGGCTTGCGGAGCACAGGTGGCATTACGATTCGTTGGCCCATAAGTACTACACCATCCACGACACACAGGCTAGCTGCATAGCGATGATATGGACGCAATTCTGCTGGTAGTTCCCTGCAATCCTCGGGGAACCCCATCTCTAGGTGGTGGATGAGTTCAAGAAATGTTGGGTCAGATGCTGTAGCTTCGCGGACCATGTCCCATGTGATAACTGTGACAGCCGCATTCAAGGCGCTGGAAGCGGCAGCTACTGTGGATGTGTCATTAGCTGTATCATTATCTGTCGTATGCTGACATAGACTCGCCAGCATGTCATGACGGGACACAGTCGTGCTGGTGAGCAAGTCAAGTTCTGGTGGTTCGCCTGGTAGATGTAGACGATCAGGCTGGCTAACAGGGTATCTTGAAGCGGCATCAGGACCCAGGTTCTTTTTGCCAGGCACATGTAAAATGGTAAACCTGTATCCCAGAGTTTTCTCTTTGAGGTTAAGCAGCCGTCTGTTATCAATCTCAGTGAGTGATCTATCATTAAGTATCTGAAGAAGCGGCTTGTGGTCTGTGGCAACAAGAAGATCTGTGCATCCCAGCACATAATAGCGTGTCTGGTGGAGGGCGTACACAACAGCCAATGCCTCACCTTCAATGGGAGCGTACCTGCTTTCAGCTGGGTGTGTGAATCTGCTGCCAACTAGGCACAATTTCCAGCCGTCAGGGCAGCAAGCTGGAGTTTCGATAGAACACTGGCAGTATTTCTGCATCAAGAGGAACCCAATACCGTCAACAGACCAGTCTGTGGCTAGACATGTCAGTCGCGCAGGGTCAAATAGGCGCACACCATCCTTCATTTCCTGTATGATGACCTCTTTGGATCGGTGGAACACATTGTCCAGCTCCTCAGTCCAGTGGAATGGGGTGGAGGGTTTAAGTAGAGCGCGGAAAGGCTTCATCTGTTTGGTCATGGCAAAGGCATATGCGCCCTGGTTAATAAGCCCAAACCAGGCTCTGGCACCAGTAATGTCATTGGGTACCGGAAAATTTCTTATGGCATCCAGGAACTTGGCACTCGGTCGTATGTTAGTCGGAGTGATTGTAAGTCCTGCGAAGTCCACAGTGTCCAGGGCAAATTGGAATTTCTTTGGATTCAGTGTGATTCCATTGCGAACACAAAGATCAAACCATTCACATGCCTGAAAAAATGCTGCTTCAATGGAATTCTCCCACATGCATGTATCATCAACACATTTGACCTTATTGCGGAAATTAGCAATGATTGCATCAAAGCGCTGGTTGTAAGCGTCACCACTGGCCAAAAATCCCTGCGGAGCCACCTTATACCTGTAGCGCCCCCAAGGTGTGATGAATGTCGTGAAATGTCTATCTTCTTCACGAATGGGCACAGAGTGGTAGCCATTCCAGGCGTCTGTCACGGTCTTCTTCGTGCCCTGGGGAACTCGGTCAGCGAGATGAAAGGGGCTGGGTACATGGTGGGTTTGCCGGACAGAGCAGCGGTTTTGTGGTTGCAAGTCTACAGTTCGCCTAGGGGTGCCGTCAGCCTTACTAGTTACGACCATCCTGGAGCACCATGTTGTGGGTGTATTTGGACTAACGCGCTCAAGCACGCCGATGCGAACGTCTCTCTCAAGATCTGCATGGACTTTATCCTGCCAGTGGATGGGGACCAGAGCTGGCTTGTGGATGGCCACCGGTGTGGCGTGGGGGTCAACATGGAGTTGGAGAGGCACACACGCCATAAGCGGCAATGGTTGATGCTCACAAACATTGAACACGGTAGCACCATAATAGTCAAGAAGCCATTCCTTCAAAGCTTCCACATGCTCCTCTGTAGCCTTCAATCCTGGGGGTAAGGTGGTTGGCATAGGAGGTGGTTCCTTCTGACGCCTGGGGCAAGAACAGGGTGCTTCGACTGAGTCTTCGACGGAGGCAGCAACTTCTGAAGGCATTCCGACGCTGCAATTGGGAAACGCAGTGTGGATGATTCCAAGAGAGACGAGTGCTTCTCTGCAAAGGAAAGCTTTCTCCATGGTATCTGAGACATAACAGAGTAAACGTGTTGACTTGGCAAACCCAGCAGTGTCCCTGGTTGCGACATTGATGATGATTGCTCCAATCACGCCAAGGTCCTCTTTTATAGCCCCACGCATCATGAGCTTGACGGGGAGAAGATCCTGCACCGTTATTCCAAGGTTAAACACAGATTTTAAGGGCATGATTGTGCTTTGGCATCCTGTGTCAGCTACCATGGACATAGTGACAGATTTGAGTTTGGAGGCGTCATGTATGGGATGCCCAAACAACGTATGATCCTGATGCAGCGGAGTCACTTTCACTGATATCATGGGGTGTGGCCTGGAGGGGCGAGCAATCCATTGTCCTTCAAATATATGATGTTCAATACGCGCTGCATACACTTGATGTGTTGACTCCATGTGAGCAGGTGAACTGCCCCGCTCCGTTGCAGTGCATAATTGGTCATAGACATAACCGGTATTGTTGTAGTCTTTGTCCTTGGCCAAACCGCGAGGAGCACGATCCTTGGGAGGTTGCTTGTGGCCCGTATTCTGAGGACAGCTTCTAGATGATGCATCACGGTGACCCCAAGCATTACAGATGATGCACTTGCTACATGATGTGGTATAATGTCCTTTAACTGCACATTTAGCACATGTGAATGTCCAGGCCTCGCAGAGCCTGGCCCTTGCCTTGCGATCGTTCCTATTTCCGTGAGCAGGACCACCGCATGCCCAGCATTTCGCCCCAGATGCTGGAGGTGGTTTGTGGGTAGTACGAGCAGCACATACGGCACCTACAGAGTCTCCAACAGCACTTTTAGTCACCTTACTCTGCTCCTTCTGGGCAATAAAAGACACTGTTTCCTCTAGTGTTCTATCTGTCTTTGGGTCGCCGAGCAAGTCAGACAGGATTTCTGGGTCAGCAATACCCCTAACCAGGTTGTCCTTGATTATCTCATCGCTGTAATCGAACACATGAGTGCATAGTGGCTCTTTGCATGTGGCCCTATACTGACAGAGGGCAGCCTGGCCTCGGAGACTAGCCAAAAATGTCCTAATAGCTGTCCCTGGAGATTGTGTCATCCTGTTCAGTTTAATGCGATGGACTAGGGTACTTTCGTCCTTAACAGCAAGTCGCTTGATCGCACCCAGAAGATCGGCCTCTGCCATGTTAGCAACATTGCCTTGAAGATCACGCATTATGTCTGTACGTAAATCAGTGTCGCAGCAGTAGAATAGGGCGGTGGGTAGGACATTGTTAGCAATAGACATTCCCACTTTGTACATGTCCCACTGTCGTGTGAATGCTGACCATTGGTCGGGGTCACATCCGGCACTGATGGTTGGTGGGTCCAATTTGAGTTTTGGTGGTGCCTGATGGTTCTGTGCTGGATGGGCTGTTCTATCATGAATCTGGAGGGCGGCAGTCAAAGCAGCTGCAAATTCTGCATCGAGATCCTGAGATGTCCAAACGCACCCTTCAACCGGGCACTGTAAAGCTGGCATGATGACTTGTGGGACTTCACAGTAGTAGGGCTTCAAGTCGAGTAGCAGTCATAAATGAATATCAACACCTTCCTTTACTAAGTGACTTTATTAATCTAAAGGATGACTGCTACCTGCAATATACAAATACAATGATTAGTTATCTGCAATACGATTTTCCGCTCGAACTTAGACTTTTCCACTCTGATATTTTATAATGAACTTCTAAGGCTTTCACCTTTACTTAGAATTTAGATTTAAAAATACGGGGGTATTGATCACTTTCAGAGATAGTTCTAGTTACCGTTTAAATCATTTTATGTATCATTTTAACCGAAATGTTTCGCTTTGTTGAAACATTCTCAAAAAAGGTCTTTCATGTTCGCAACGCATTATTGAAAGCATGACTCAACGTCACTTATTTTCATGTTTGTGGTTGGAAAGCAACCCGGTAAGCAATTATGAATTTTCTTTTACTGAAATAACCTGATCTCTCAGCCATAGAAATGTAATAAGATATAAGTAATATACATGACCCAATGGTGGTGTGATTATGTTTTCAGGTATGTGTCTCGTATCAACTATAAAGACACAGCGAACCACGTGATACTGGGTACCCAGCAGTTCAAACCTACCGAGTTTGCCAACCAGATAAACTTAAACATGGATAATGCATGGGGGATACTCCGCTGTATCATAGATATATGCTTCAAATTGAAAGAAGGGAAATATCTCATTATGAAAGATCCTAATAAGGTTTGTGCGATACATTGAAATGGGTTTCTTAAATAACGTTTTAATTTAAAATACTGTCATTAAAGCACACAGATACATGTGTTTAGAGATGGAAGAGTCTGCGATGAATTAAAAGTACTTTTTGGTTCAAATTTTTCGAATTTTAAGCAAAAATATGTCCAAAGGCAACTTGTCCACAAACATGGCAAAGAGCGCCAATAGGACTTGGCGGCCAAATTTTGTCGTGACAAAATGCACAACACCCAGCATGTATGATTTTTTTTTTATATCCATCAATATTAGCATTGAGAGATTTTATATCTTGCTGTATTCTCTACATTGTAATGCACGCACTTAAATATTCATGGGCAAATATATTTTTGGCACTAGGAACACGTTTCTGCCAAAAGGGTGAGGTGAATGCACTGTGTCTAATAGTGGCTGTAAAAAAACTTAAAAATATTGAGGAGTCATTTAATAATTCAATTCTCTATTCTTCCAGCCTGTAGTACGCATCTATGACATCCCAGACAATACGTTTGAGACAGATGAGGATGACGACTCGAGTGATGAGGACAGTGAAGAGGACAGTGATCAGGACGGTCAGTAACATTTAGTTGATGAGAATAACTGTCTTTATATCCCAGCTTTCACAAAATGAAGTATAGGAGTCACGCTGTCCATAACGTCCCATCGCTTAACACATTTTTCTCCTGTCGTGTCGCATAACACATTTTTAGCTCTACTGGCCGAAGGCGAAGGCCAGCAGAGCTTATGGGATGCCGAGTTGTCCGTCGTTAACTTTTGTCTCGTTAAGACGATAGGGATTTCATTTTTCATCCGATCTTTACCAAACTTTACCAGATTGTTAATATCAATGAAAGCTCGGACAAGTTCGAAAACCAGCCAGATCGGACCAGTAACATCGGAGTTATGGCCCTTGATTTAGTTAAAAATGCTATATTTTGCATCGTTAAGACGAAAGGGCATTTATTCTTCATCCCATCTTTACCAAACTTTACCAGATTGTTAATATCAATGAAAGCTCAGACAAGTTCGAAAACCAGCCAGATCGGACCAGTAACGGCGGAGTTATGGCCCTTGATTTAGTTAGAAATGCTATATTTTGCCTCGTGAAGACGATGGGCCCTTCCGTCATTTTTCATCCGGTCTTTACGAAACTTTGCCAGATTGTTAATATCAATGAAAGCTCGGACAAGTTCGAAAATCAGCCAGATTGAACAAATAACAGCAGAGTTATGGCCCTTGATTTAGTTTAAAATGCTATATTTTGCATTCATGGAATAACTTTTTAAAATGCCGTAGTAGGTACCGGTATGTAAAATTTAGATTTCCTGATATGCAAGAGCATTATGAGTTCAGACATGACCCTGATATGCGTAGGAATTTTTATTTTTTTATTTATTGACATTTGAAATACATTTCAAATATTTTTTTAGCATGTTTTGAGGGGTGGGGTAATCTTAAAGAAATGGGACTAAAGTTGTACAGAAAATGCTTTTTGATACTTTTATTTGGTATGGAAACATGGGTAAGAAATGTATGACACAATGATGATGTGATTTATTAGCTCTACTGGCCAGGGGCCAGCAGAGATTATGGGATGGTGTGTTGTCCGTCTTCCGTCGTCCGTCCGTCCGTCCGTCCGTCGTCCGTTAACTTTTCTTCAAACGACTTCTCCTCAGAAACCGCTTGGCTAATAGTGACCAAACTTCACATGGATGATCCTTAGATGAATGCTTTTCAGATTTGTTAAAATTAGGTCAGCGCTACATCCAAGATGGCTGCCATTACCATATATGGTCGAAACATTAAAAAATCTTCTTCTCCAGAACCGCTGGACAGATTTCAACAGTTTTTCTTTTAAAATGATCGCCAACTATCAAGTTTGTTCAAATAAAGTCCCCGGGGTCAAAAATGGTTGTGCCCCGGGGGTTCAAAGTTTGTATATTGAGGTTTTGCATGTTCTTCATATAGACATATAGGAAAAAACTTTAAAAATCTTCTTCTCTGAAACCACAAGGCACAGAGCTGTCATGTATTACATGTAGCATCAGCTTTTGGTCCTCTACTAAGTTTGTTCAAATGGTGACCCTGGGGTCAAATTTGTCCCCGCCCCGGGGGTCACAGTTTTACATAGACTTATATAGGATTTTTTAAAAAAAAAATCTTCTCGGAAACTACAACAGCCAGAGGTTTGATATTTTGCATTTACTATTAGATTATGGTCCTTTACCAAGTTTGTTCAAATGGTGACCCTCGGGTCACATTTGGCCCCGCCCCAAGGGTCACATGTTTTGCATAGACATGTATAGGGAAAAACTTAAAAAATCTTCTTCTCTGAAACTGCAAGAGGCAGAGGTTTAATATTTTGCATTTGCTATAAGCTTGTGGTCCTCTACCAAGTTTATTCAAATGGAGACCCAGGGGTCACATTTGGTCCCACCCCGGGGGTCACAGTTTTACATAGGCTTGTATAGGGAAAAACTGAAAAAAATCTTCTTCTCGAGTCACATGGCACAGAGCTCTCATGTATTACATGTAGCATCAGCTTTTGGTCCTCTATTAAGTTTGTTCAAATGGTGACCCTGGGGTCAAATTTGTCCCTGCCCTGAGGGTCACAGTTTTACATAGACTTATATAGGATTTTTTTTTTTAAAATCTTCTCTGAAACTACAAGAGCCAGAGGTTTAATATTTTGCATTTGCTATAAGCTTATGGTCCTTTACCAAGTTTGTTCAAATTGTGACCTTCGGGTCACATTTGACCCCACCCCAAGGGTCACATGTTTTACATAGATATGTATAGGGAAAAATTAAAAAAAATCTTCTCTGAAACTGCAAGAACCAGAGGTTTAATACTTTGCATTTGCTATAAGCTTCTGGTCTTCTACCGAGTTTGTTCAAATGGTGACCTATTGGTCACATTTGGCCCCACCCTGGTGGGTGACAGTTTTACTTAGGCTTGTATAGGCAAAAACTGTTTTTTAATTATTTTTTTAGTTTTTAATTTGATTTTTTTTTTTTTTTTTTTTTTTTTCAATTTCAATTATTTTTTTTAATTTCTTTTCTTTTTTTTTTCTTTTTTTATTTCTTTTTTAAATTTCTTTTTTTTTTTTTTTTTTTTTTTTGATTGATTTGATTTTTTTTAAAAAAAAAATTGATTTTTTTTTCATTATCTTTTTAATTACTTGACACTTCAAAATTTCTTGTCGGTGCTACTCATCCTAAATGCCTTGTTGAATTTCGACGAAACTTGGCAGAAAGCATCGGTAATATGTCTAGTGTTGCATATCACGCTTTTGTTCCAGTTCGCTGATTTTTTACGGAGTTATGGCCCTTTGACATTTTTATTTTAAATTTCTTGTCGGTGCTACTCCTCTTAAACGGCTTGTTGGATTTCTACGAAATTTGGCAGGAAGCCTCAGTATGATGTCTAGTTGTGCAAAGCGCGGTATATCAATGAAATCTTGGACAATTTCGAAAACCAGCTAGATTTTGTTAGTAATAACAGAGTTATGGCCCTTGATTTGTTGAAAAATGCTATATTGCATTTTCCTTTGTTAAATCTATAGGAGAAGAGAGCTATATCTAGCTATATCTATCTAAATATATAAGAGCTGTTTTAGCCAGTAGAGCGACCACAGGCCCTCTTGGGCCTCTTGTTTTTGCTCAAGGATTCAGGCTAAAGGCTTGTCATGGGTTTGATGATTGAGAAATGTACATTGAACTGTGGAGTGCCCCCTTTGCTTAAGCGGGGTATTCATCACCTTTGGTGATAGTTCAAGTTTTATCATACACTTTGCTTTGTACTAATTATTGTTTTTCCTCAAAAAAATCCAGATATAAAATTACAAATTATAAAATAGGTGAAAGTAGTTGGTCAGGTGGCATCAACATTTGGTTAAGATGTTTTTCACAGTAACTTCAGCATGGCATAACTACAATACAGTTGAAAGGATTGCTTTTATGTGTGTACACTTATTGGATATGAAAATTAGATTTCCAAAAATACCTTTATATTGTCTATGACCTTGACTTAAGGTCACTGAAAAACCCAATTGTTTTTCTGGTTAACAAGTTGTCATTTTAAACTTCAGCCTGACATAACATCACTTTTATTGAAGAGATAGCTTTCATATTTTAACCGAGATATTTTGACCGTCAACTTCCAAAAAAATAAATACTTTAACCTCATTATTCAAAAAATCCAGTTCTGTTCATTTCGTTTATAAGAAGTTTCACAATTAGTTTAAACATATTTATTTTTACATTGATTGTGAAACAAGTTCTTGCAACTTAGATTATTCACTCACGATGGCTTTCTGGATAGAACCAGTACTAAGCAATGTGGATTAATTATCTTGCTCAAGGATAAATAACGTGGCCGCGGCGAGGATCGAACCCACAACCTCTCTATCTAGAGTTAGGCGCTCTACCACTGGAACATGCACTCCTCTTCGCACTTCCGCATTTCACAATTGTATTATACTCACCAAATAAATTAAGGACCACATTTAAAAAGTGCTTACTCTTTAAATATGCTGGATTTTATATCCATATAAAAGGTTAATACAAATGTATCCGGCAAGAATTGTAAAAGAAAACAAATAAATCGAATAATTGTCAAAAAAAACAGAAGGAAAAAAAAACTCGTTCAATAACATGGTCCCTAAATTATTTTGAGGAGTAGACTTCAATTTATATAAAGTGTTTGCTTTCAGATTTTGTATTTAAACAGTTGTTAATATAAATATAAGCTTACAAAATGGCTTATGCCTCTCACATTCACTTCACAATCTTGTTTTTACCTGTACTAAAAGGTCAGGACAACATAGTAAAATTGGAAATTCCGCATGTTTTTGTTTAATACTTTAATGATTTACTTTGATAGGTTAAGCTGCTCATATTATTCCATTGAATGTAATTACATGTGAAACCTTTCTCTCATTTGGTCACTTTTGCATAATGTGATGCTCATGTATATTTCTTCTCTTTTCAGAAGCAGAAAAGTAAAGCTAATTGTGTGAATTATCTACAGAGCAGTGCATCATACTTCCAGCAGTGCTACAGCCATCTGGCAATTACATACAATAGAGTGATTGTTATTGACATTGAAATTACGACGATCTGGCGTTAGATTGTATACATAGGTGTTAATTGGTGATTTGCATTTAAATCAAATTCATTAAACAAACTGTTACTACATGATTTATTTACCATCTTGGAGAAATCAGCGATGATGATTATTAAACATAGATTTGAATTAGGGTTATTAAATTATTACATCTTTATCTTCTTGTTTGTTATTTGTTTCCACCATTTAGTTTTTAACTTTAATATTTAACATCGATTGTAATGAAAGCTTTCTGAACCAATATTAATCACACTCGACGTCTTCCTGGGTAGAACCAGTACTAAGCAAATGCAGATAGTGTCTTGCTCAGAGACACAACACATATGGTCATGACGACGATTGAACCCATGACTTTTGGATCATGGGTCCAATGCTCTACCACTAGACCCCAGCGCTTTACACCATTTGGAAGGCCCGCTCACACACGACGGTCGGAATGCTCCTATGATCTTAAAAATATGTATTTGTATCGATGTTTATCAAACATGGTCCAAACCACAAAGTGGTAGTAGCGTATGGTGTTACCCTTCTCCATACTTTCGAACTTACATAAGTCACACATGACATTTTGGTTAGCTCCTACAGTTTTAAATCCAGTGATTAGATAAACGAGTGTTGTTAGGCAGCTGGCAGGAGTGCAACATCTGCTTTTGGTGCAGAAGTTTAGAGTTCCTCCAAAACATCCTAAAATAAATACTACATAACGATATGATTTGATATTTTCACATGGTTCGCACAGACTTGAAAAGGCCCTAAATTTTGATGAGTTGCTTGAAAAGGCCCTAAATTGCATGTCATGCCCTAAAAAGTCCCTAAATTTACTCTATACGGCCCTAAAAATTAGTTTTGGTGGCCCTAAATTTCATTTCGGCTGTCAAGGTGTTGTTGCTTCTAAAAATAGAATGAAAACAAGAACGACAACTCCTACGAAATTTCTAAAAATAGAATGAATTCAAGAACGACAACTCCTACGAAATTAGATTTGTACTATTGTACATCGTACTCGGTTTGATTCATACTCGGTTATATTTCAGAGGGGAAGTTATTAGCCAGCCGACGACTGAGCCAACCGTGCAGCCATTTTTGCACGGCCGTTTTTGAAAAATCGCGGCCAATATTTGGGGGAGTGGGTGGGGTATAATTAAAAAAAAAAAATGATGTCATTTAAATACTAATCAAACATTAAAAACACAAATTTAAAAAAAATAATATATATTACTATACTGTACTAATATAATAATAATTTTTTTTTTTTTTTTTTTTAAATTTGTGTTTTTAGTGTTTTTAATGTTTGATTAGTATTTAAATGATGTTGTTTTTTTTTTCTGAAAAATTCAAGTGTAAGTCTTAAGCTACTCCCGAATACCTGTGGACAAGGCCACAGAGCTAAAAACTGTTTAATCTTAGGTAGGTCCAGGTTTATTGGCTATAAATACAGTAAATCTCAGCTAATGCAACCGCTTACAATATACACATTTAGTGTTTTTTTTCTACAGGTGACTGCTTAATGCAGCACTATAGTTTGCAGAAAGCTATTAGAGGAGCGTTCTACAATACTATCATGCTGCATTAAGCTGCCACCTATCTTCTTGTAGGGGTCACTTTAGAGGGTTTTTACTGTAGCAGTAAGCAGGAATTTTAGTCAAACGCATAATTATGCTATAAATATTGAGGCCCTAAATTTAGGTTTGAAAAGTCTGTATGAACCATGTTTCAGTGTATGATCATTAGCTATCTAACAATTCTAGTCTATCCTTGACCTTAAGTCCAAGGTCACACTGGACTTGTAGTTAAGAAGTTTGTCCGAGTTTCTTGACAATGTCACATAACGTGGATTATATCCAACAGATTGAGATGATTTTTCCACAGATATTACACATGAGCGTTCCCTTCAGTTCAGATTTGAACAAAGTGAAGTGGAGACTATATAGGAATCAAGCTGTCCGTCGTGTTGCATCCTGTAACATTTTTGTCCCGTAACACATTTTTGCCCTGAAACACATTTTTATTACTTACATTTCTCAAAGAGTTTTGAATGGGTTGTTTCCAAGCTTCATATACACATAATAACTGATGACCTTTATCCTTCTACATCAGCCATGGTTGATTGTCTAATTTTACAGAATGATGGCCCTTTGTTTGACTTAGAATTTTCCATTCTAATAGTGTATATTAACACATTTTTTCTCATAGAAACATGTTCCCAAACTTCAAGTATACATAATATCTGATGACCTTATATCCCTTTACATCACACATTGTCGATTGCCTTATCGACAATAGAATTGTGGCCGTTTGACTTAGAATTTTCCACTCTAATATTGTGTAATGTCCCATAACACAATTTTATTACTTGCATTTCTCAAACAGTTTTGAATGGATTGTTCCCAAGTTTTGTAAACACATAACAATTGATGACCTTATCTCCCTCTACATCATACATGTTGATGCCTAATTTATTATAGAATTATGGCCCATTGTTTGACTTCGAATTTTTCACTTATATAAATGAACTTCATGTGGCTATAAAGCTTTCATGGATTGTTATTCCTCTTGACATAAGTTCACACATGATGATATGATGTGTATGCATAACAACTGATGACCGTATGTCCCTCTACATCATTCATTGTTAACACATAACGTCCCTTGTTAGCAGTGTCGAACACCCATTTAATATTCTATTGTATGACACGTGTAATACAACCTGGAACGATTTTGATTGGTTGAGTTAAACCTGTAACACTACGCAAGTTTATTAACTGAAACTATTTTATTTATTACAAATTCACCCAGATCTGAGCCATAAACTTATTATTTGTAACAGCTTATAAAAATAATGCACGTTATACAAAACATTGTTGTTGGTTTGTTAAAAAGTTGGCGTAAACTGCTATTTTGTAAAGAGGTAAACTTCACATATTTTATGACGTTTTGGCGCTAAAGTGTGTCTGACGTCGTGGCGGTTTTATGTCCATCTGAATTATTTTTTACTAATTTGATTGCAGTGTTATGTGATAAAAAGGATCTTAAACTCGTTCCCATTCCAACTCGTTATGAATTATTTTTAATTTTAACTCGCCAAAAGGCTCGTTAAAACTAAAATAATTCATGACTTGTTTCATAAATCTTATCAGTTTTTGCGCACAATATGACCTATTTATGTGTTGACGTGCCGTAAAACACCATTCATTCATTCATTATATGAAATGGGAACTCGTTTAAGATCCTCTATATATTAACCCCTGCTGCCGCAGGAAGGAGGATATAGTAATGCCATCCGTCGGTCCCATTTCGTGTCAACTCAAAGCTGCTAGAGGGACTGCAATGAAATTTCACACAAAGGGAGGAAGTGCAGAGAATCATATACTGCTCCTTTTATAGTTTTAGTATCATATAATTGGTTTCATATGAGAATCATATACAATTCATATTATTCTTATATGTGGCAAAATTGGTGGTGTACATAAATATTACATGCACACCAACACCCATGTCTACAATGTCAAAGTCAAAAGCCATACATAGCGAAAAATACTGTGGTGGAGGATATGGCTGTCTCTCAGACAGCTTCTTGTAGTATTATGGCCGTTTGTTTGACTTAGAATTCTTTTACCACTCTATAATGAACTTCCATGTGGCTTTCACTTCAGTTTTCATGGATTATTATGGTACCCCTGCTTTCATAAAGTGAAGTGGGGTCTATATAGAAATCAAGTTGTCCCTAATGTCCCGTCATGTAAAACATGTTTGTCCTGTCGCGTGTTGTCACGTCTGTTAAGTCCCATCAGGTAACACATTTTTATCGCATCGTCCGTCACGCAACGCTTTTTTGTCCTGTTGCATAGTGTCGCGTCCCGCAACTCATTTTTAATACTTAAATATCTCAAACACTTGAATGGGTTGTTCCCAAACTTCATATACTCATAACAACTGAAGACCTTATGTCCATCTACATCACCCATCATTGATTGCCGACTTTTTTACAGAAGTATGGCCCTTCGTTTGACTTAGAATTTTCCACTCTAATATTGTATAATGAACATTTTTCTCAAACATTTTCGAATTGATTATTCCCAAACTTCATGTACACATAACAGCTGATTATTACCTTATGTCCCTCTACATCACACATTGTTGATGCCTAGTTTATTACAGAATTATGGCCCTTTATTTGACTTAGAATTTTTCGCTCTATAATGAACTTCATGTGGCTTTCACCTATTATTCATCTCCTTAAGTGATAGTTCCAGTTACACTTGACATACAGATACAATGTGTCTCTGCATCAACGTTTTTATGCCCCGTCATTCTGCAGTTCGTGTCCGGACTGTACCTTCAAAACCTCTGCATGGATTTTTAATTAACTTGGCACAAGTGATCACCATAACAAGACGATGTGTCGCGCGCAAAACCCAGGTCCGTACCTCAAAGGTCACACTTGAAGTTCATAGGTCAAAAACAGGTACGCAATTTCGTGTCTGGACCGTAACTTCACAACCCCAGCAGGGATTTTTTTAAATAACTCGGCACAAGTGATCACCATAACAAGACGATGTGTCGCGCCCAAAACCCAGGTCGTCAAGGTCAAGGTCACACTTGGAGGTCAAAAGTCAAATTGTGTCCAGTCAATAACTCGGGCATTCTTGGACGGATTTTCAAATAACTTGGCACAAGTGCTCACCACAACAAGACGATGTGTCGCACACAAAATCCAGGTCCGTGGCTCCAAGGTCAAGGTCATACTCAGAGGTCAAATGTGACTTCGGGGGCATTTGTCACTTACAGTGATATTTCTTGTTTGATTCTGCAATTTTTAGCTTATGCCATGGTATTTTGTCTGTTGTCTGTTAACTTTTTGATGTCAACACCCTAGCCTCTTCATTTTTTATCCGATCTTTAACAAACTATCAGATTATTAATATCAATGAAAGCTCGGACGAGGTCGAAAACCAGCCAGATCGGACTAGTAACACCGGAGTTATTGCCCTTGAATTAACGAAATTTGCTATATTTTGTCTTGTCAACACTCTAGCTCCCCAATTTTGAATCATACCTTTACCAAACTTTGCCAGATTGTTGATATTGATGAAAGCTCGGTCAAGTTCTAAAACCAACCAGATTGGACCAGTAACACCTTGATAGAAAAATGTGTTAAATATTTGATGTCATCACTCTTAGCACCTTCGTTTTTCATCCGAGCTTACCCAACTTTACCAGATTGTTATGATAAGGCCTTCATTTTTCTGTATTTCAGCAAAACTTGGCAAGGATGATCAGTATCGAGCCTAGTTGTGCATATTATCACACTGTTCTGTTTGAATGATTTTTGGCAGAGTTATGGCCCTTTAAATGTTTTACTACGTACACTTTGTCCGGACTATTTCTCCTGAACCCCTGGCCGGATTTTGGAGAAACGTTGCAGGGATGATCAGTACCAAGCCTAGTTGTGCATATCATCACCGTGTTCCAGTTGAAATATTTAAAGGAGTTATGGCCCTTTACAGGTTTTAATATACACACACTTTGTCCGGACTAGTTCTGCTGAACCCCTGGCCCAATTTCAACAAAACCTGGCAAGAATGATCAGTACCAAACCTATTTGTGCATTTCATCGTTAAAAGATATTTGGCGGAGTTAATGGTCCTTTAAATATTTTACTTCACAAACTGTGTCCAGACTAGTTCTCCTAAACCCTTGGCCGGATTTCAGAGAAGCGTTTCAGGGATGATCAGTACCAAGCCTAGTTGTGCATATCGTTACCGTGTTCCGGTTGAATGATTTTTGGCGAGTAATGGCATGATCAGTACCAAGCCTAGTTGTGCATATCATTGTCGTGTTCCAGTTGAAAGATATTTGGTGGAGTTGTGGCTCTTTAAAACCCTGTAAAGGTTTTAATACATAAGCTTTGTCACGATTACTTCTCCTGATCCGCTGCCTGGATTTCCATGAAACTGGTAGGGATGACCATTACCAATCCCAGTTGCACATGTCTTCGTCGTGTTCCAGTTTAATGGTTTTGGCAGACTTATGGCCCTTTCCCCTATAATGGAGACATCAGTTTTTACTAAAAACAACCCCTAGTTCTAATTAAGCATGGTTATTTAGGGACTGGCGGCCGAACAACGATATAAAATGGGGTTTGACCGCCTGCATATAGCGGCCCCTCTACAGGCTGTCAAAACTTCTTTGTAATAGAAAGAGTCTGGTCTCAGCGAGTTGGCTTATTTAAATTAAACGATTTAATGCTCTGCATTGTCACCGACCATGCTACAATATACAATTGTTGTGTCTCGAGTTCCTAAATAACCATACCAAATTAGAACTAGGGGCGCTTAGTTAAATTGTTAGCATGTGTCAAGGGTTTAAGATTCTGTTGTGTTGTTTTTTGTGTGTGTTTTTGCAATGTTTTAAAAAAAGTACTGATGAGAATTTTATGACGACAGACCTTGATATAAGAGCCGTTTTAGCCAGTAGATCTTCCGCAGGACCTCTTGGGCTTCTTGTTTACGGAATTATGGACCTTTGTTTTACTTAGAATTTTGTTCACATTAAAAAATTAATTTATATTTAGAAGTTTTTATTCTTGATTTTGCCCATTCTCATTGGCTGTATCAAAAAAGGTGGGTGTATTCATCGCCTTCAGTGATAGTTTTTATTGTCTGTCCAAATATTAAGAGCATCAGTCGATTTCATGTTATAATGGGTGGTTTGCCTCCACCACAAAAAATATATAACCTTACATGTGTGGAAAATGACGTAAAAACGCGTACAAACAAATGGAAACCTTTCTCGCCTCTCACCGATGCGGGTTCGAATCCAACTGGGAGCACAACTTGTGAGAAAGTGTCGATACTTAATACGCAATCTACAAGTTGTTGAGTGCGTCCTATTGGTTAACAGGTGGAGGGACTATATACCTTAGAACTACACACAAACACAAACAACACGTTACTTGTTTACGAAATGCACAAGACGACTAAAAAAATGCACAAGACAATTTACAAAAGAAAACGCACAAGACAACTTACAAAATGCACAAGACAACTTAAAAATTGCACCAGATAACCAGACAATTTATATTCACGCAGATGTTATACTGTTGTCTGCCCTTGCTTGGAGGGCCATTTCACATCTACATTTGCTTTGTCACGTTGCGATGTACCACCCAAGATACAACTAAATTGAAAATGCACAAGACAACTGACAAAATGCACAAGACAACCTAGAAAGTAAAAAATGCCAACAGAAGGCAGCCGAGGCTTTCCATATGAATATCCGATTTCACGTAGGCTAGGATTGTAAACGTGTTCTTGTTACTGCTACCCCACGTCGGCTAGGATTGTAAACGTGTTCTTGTTGCTGCTACCCCACGTAGGCTAGGATTGTAAACGTGTTTTTGTTGCTGCTACCCCACGTAGGCTAGGATTGTAAACGTGTTCTTGTTACTGCTAACCCACGTAGGCTAGGATTGTAAACGTGTTCTTGTTACTGCTACCCCACGTAGGCTAGGATTGTAAACGTGTTCTTGTTACTGCTACCCCACGTCGGCTAGGATTGTAAACGTGTTCTTGTTGCTGCTACCCCACGTAGGCTAGGATTGTAAACGTGTTCTTGTTACTGCTACCCCTCAAATTGGCGGATTTCCTTGAAGCTTTACAGGAAAATAATCTGGTCTTAAACTTATTTAAAATGCTCACCACATGTGTAAAACATATGACGTATGAACCCGCCATTATAGATTTCTAACTATCAGGACTTCTTCATTAACTTAAGTTTTTACTTTGTCAGAACCTATACATTTTACACAGTACATGCATGTACTGGAACTATTTAAATGCGTTTTGGGCATTGCTTACGGAACTAGGGTAAGCACTCCGTCTTTCCATATACGGTTTGTTTTTGTTCCCTGACTTTGAAACCATGTACGATAATTAAAATGCGCGGGTAGACTCCACAGTAAGAGGATGATCCCTATTTATTTTGGGGTCAGTAGGTCAAGGTCACCATGACCTGATAATGATGAACGTTATGTGCAAAATAACTTTTCAACCTCTGTAAAAGAATCAGTTGTATTAAGAAACGCTTTATTAACTATTGAAAGGTAGTTACTTAGTTCAACCTCCTACTCTTATTTACTGTACTACATAATAATGATAATAATAATAATAATGAAATGATTAATTATACCATTTGTATATATTTCACCATTTACTTGTATATATACGTTGACATCTTATATGCTAATATGTATGTATTGTAGACGATGTACTTTGTACAAGTCTGAATAAAAAGTCTGTCTGTCTGTCTGTAGCCAAGTTCATCAAATTTCACAAGTGAGACAATGACCTGTATTTATTTCGGGGTCAAAGGTCAAGGTTCCCATGACACCGATCACGAAACACCTTATCCGCATTATAACTTTAATCTCTGCAGTCACGTTTATCACACTGTCCACGTTGAGCTGATTATTCTTATTCATTTTGAGGTCAAAAATGAAGGTCATCGTGACCCAATTATGAAACACTTTGTCTGCACGATTACTCATTTACCACATAATTATGGACAAATAATTGTGTTGGCGTGCCCTCAGGATAACTTTCTCTAGTATGAAATTTATTCATTTTGAGTAAATAATAACTATTTGTCACGACTCGTAGAACTGCTGGCAACGAAACATGCTTTGATTCTTATCAGGCAATGGTGGCAACGTAACCCATCTCTGTTAGATCAGCCTCTGTTTATGTTATGCTCTGGTATAAAGGGATAATAGTGCGTAATTCTAAGGATTATTGTCCCACTACCATTTGA
Source organism: Cyrtodaria siliqua (assembly GCA_037043455.1). Taxonomy (NCBI): domain Eukaryota; kingdom Metazoa; phylum Mollusca; class Bivalvia; order Adapedonta; family Hiatellidae; genus Cyrtodaria; species Cyrtodaria siliqua. The sequence goes on from JAWPHD010009990.1 coordinate 40,379, forward strand.
GCCCCGAGAAGAATCGCTCGTTGACTCGGCATTATATGTGGACTTTTAGTGCTACGTATCTATCTACAATCTACTTGAAGCAGAATAGTGCGCTCACGCTGGAATACCACGCCGTAGTACATGATACCCCACGCAGTCACTTTTCTGACACTGGGCCAACCAGACGTAGTACTACCCATTATTTGCTCGTCAAGCAATGGTTACAAGTAACTACTACCATTTGTAAAGTATTTTTTTGACGCGGCCAGGGGACTGGAATCCACGACCTCCCAATTGCAGGCCAGACACTCTAACCACTTCTCCACTGTATTTCGGTCTAAGGGATAATACTCTTGACATATTGTAGTTATTTAATATACGTTTCTCAAGTACCCAGTCTGCAAATATTTACAGAACAAATTACTTTGTTGAATACTGTCGGTTATACCATGGTTAAAAGTGATTTATTACCGAACGCTGTTTGAAGAGCTTGTCTGGTCTCTCATTATAAAATGTGCTGTTTAAAAAGACAAGTGTTTGCACTGGATGTATTTAATAGGTACATAGTACTCTAACTGTAATATGATACAACTTTATTTGCTAACGATACACAGTTATACAATTGATTTGATTTTTATAAATGTTTATCTTGACTTTACAAGTGTGTGTGTTAGTGTTGGAAAAGACAAATACAGACACATTGGTAATACGGACATGTACATCGGCGTAGCTACTATAAGGCCATATAGGCCCGGTCATATACATCAATTTGAAAAACGAAAAAAATGGAAAAGTCCAAAAATGCTGTAAAAACTGAAGCCAGAGGGAGTTAAGGGTCAACATTTGTTTCTTATTTTTCAGGCAATTCAACTTTGTCAAATGGTAATTCTCAAATTTGTAAGAAAAAAAAATCTTCAAATACCACACAAGTGCTGTCAGATATACTATACGCCAAAACGCACTGTTGCTTACCTAAGTTAAAAAAAAAAGCATGGTATGCATAATCGCAGAGCGGCTCGGGTAGGTATACATTTTCACCAAATCTTGTCTGAATATGGGGACAAAATATATACCATAGGCAAAACTGAACAACGAGACTGTTTAAAGCTACATAGTCTCTTTATAAATCGATTTCTTCTTTGGAGGCGTGTCCTTATTTGTAAGTTCATGTGGTCGAAATCGGGTATTTAAGCGAGCAAATATAGCGCAGGAAATCATTTACTGTATAGAAATCGACCAGTGCACATCGTACCTATACACGGGTAACAGTAATTTTTACAGAAATAAAAGTTACCCTCTTTCGGGGCTCGAACACACGGCCTTCTGATTTCAAGTCAGGTGCTCTATCCACTGAACTATAACGCTACTTGTGAAAATATACTAACTACCATTTATTATACGGCAAAAAACCTTAACATATTTGAACGCAACTCAAGATGGATCAATACATATATAGTCCGTCTTGTCGCATGTGTAAATTAACATTGCCTGGTTAAATACTGTAATCAATATGAAATTAATACTTAGCCTCAAAACAACCATATCTCGACTTGTTATTTAGCACTTGATGAGTTTGTGCGTGCGCGCTAGCTATTACGTAATGCCTATTTATTGTTAAACATTTCTACACCATACCAATAAATAACCATGGTCTAGTGGCTCAGCGTACATCCTTCAAAACTTGGAAGTGCAAGGCTGTGTTTCAAATACTCTTCCGGGCAACTATTTTTTTTATCATATATATTCTGAAGCCGTATATTTATCGATGTTAAAGGGAGTACATCAGGCTTTTCAAAGGGGTCTGACTTAAAATTGACAAATAATGATATTTTCTATTTTAAAGCACCTAAACATAATGAATGATCCTAAAATTGACCCCTTAGTTACAAGGAAATTCATTCTGTTCAGTAATACGTGCTATTCTAGGTTACGCACCAGGGTTAATTTCAGCATTTTATGCCCGATTCCGTCCAAGCTATATGGTGTATTCGAAGTTTAAACCTTAACAATATGGTTCGAACATCATATTTTGATTGATATAAGTGTTTTATCATGAATTGGAACATTTTTATAATTTAAGATATTTCTAGAAAAATCCTGATGTACTCCCTTTAACTGTACAGAGGCTAAATAAAAATGTGAAATTTTACGCATCGATTTCTGCCTTATATATCGACTATATTTCTCAACGTTCATTTCGACTGACCTTCGTCGTGAAAACTGCTTTCAAAATGTCCAATCTTCACACGAGTTATGACCGAGGGAAGAATTTGATCCCTAATAATGTGCTAAATAGGTCAAAGTTGAATTGAAGTGAATTGGATTTTATAGTCGCACCAACAGGTACGGTCATATGACGACTTTCCAGCTTCTATTGGTGGAGGAAGACACCAGTGGCCACACGGGCATTTTTCGTTCACGGGCGGGCCCCTAGGTAGAACCACCGACTTTCCGCAAGCCAGCTGGATAGCTTCGTCACATAACGATTCTTAGGCAGCTGAAGGATCGAACCCAGTGATTCCAAGTCAGAGACTCGATCTACAATGTCCTTGATAGGAGATGAAACCCAATTGCTTTTGGGGCCGGTAAGTCGAAGGTCAATGTCGCCACGACCTCATATGAACATACATGTTTCACGCGATAACTACGGAAGTATAACACACATGTTATAGGTGTTCCCGCGATAATTACGGAAGTATAACACACATGCTATAGGTGTTCCCGCGGTAACTACGGAAGTATAACACACATGTTATAGGTGTTCCCGCGATAACTACGGAAGTATAACACACATGTTATAGGTGTTCCCGCGATAACTACGGAAGTATAACACTCATGTTATAGGTGTTCCACGCGATAACTACGGAAGTATAACACACATGTTATAGGTGTTCCACGCGATAACTACGGAAGTATAACACACATGTTATAGGTGTTCCACGGGTGTTCTACGCGATAACTACGGAAGTATAACACACATGTTATAGGTGTTCCACGCGACAACTATGGAAGTATAACACACATATTATAGGTGTTCCACGCGATAACTACGGAAGTATAACACACATGTTATACGTGTTCCACGCGATAACTACGGAAGTATAACACACATGTTATACGTGTTCTACGCGATAACTACGGAAGTATAACACACATGTTATAGGTGTTCCACGCGACAACTATGGAAGTATAACACACATATTATAGGTGTTCCACGCGATAACTACGGAAGTATAACACACATGTTATACGTGTTCCACGCGATAACTACGGAAGTATAACACACATGTTATACGTGTTCCACGCGATAACTACGGAAGTATAACACATGTTATAGGTGTTCCACGCGATAACTACAAACGTATAACACACATGCACACGAACCAGCATAGGTACCCTTGGCGAAAGAAGGAATTATGTTGCCTTTGCTATCAATAGGTCTATGTTATATTGACCTGACGGTGACCCATGGGAAGCATTTTCGGCACTGTAACTTCTACAATTTCGAAACTTTAGGGTTAGTATATTAAAGGTTAAGGTTACAAGAGTATAGACGGATAGAGAGAAGATATAGTATTATAGTATATGTATATAGTAAAAAAGTTCTTTACGATATCTACTATAACACTATATATTCTTCTCTCTATCCTTCTATACTATCGTAATGAAAGCCTGTGGTTAAGGTGGCGGTGACTCGGTGGATTTTACTTTGCGTTTTTAACTTACTTTTCTACTTTGTACACCGTTTATGAAATGCGCAGAACTTGTTTTAGGTCCCTGACTTCCTTGTTTTATTGAACGCAGGTGGAAACACAGCTGTGTCCACGCAGTATATGAACTGCATGTGAATACTTTTTGAAACGCTTAACAATAAGATTGATTATAAGAATAGCAATGAAACGGAAAACAAGTGCTTGTTGGAACTTAATTATGACATTTGCTCATAATTATAGTATACTGAAATTTAAACATGGAAATTAGGCGCGTAGTAAGACAGTTTTTCAAGATTGATTGCAATAAGCCAAATTTTACAACATTTGTACACAGTTTCTACAGACGACAAGGTGTATATATACTGAAAAGAAAAAGAAGCGCGACACGGGAATTCCGCTATATATTGTATGTACAATATGCTGCTGTTAATCGAATGGTACATGGCTAGGTAAGATCTTTACTTTCGGAAAAAAGACTAAAACAACACGTAACACAGCAAATAGTATTCCTGCAAAGTTTCATTATTGTCAGAGTACGCATTGGGCGCAAACTTAGGATGAAATAGTTTGCAAACTCTTTTCGTTAAATACAGTACTGAACTGGCTCAATTTTTCAAAGAGGAACTTCAACATTTATGAATTTCTTGTTACAACGTGTACTGTGATTAAAAGGTCTACAACATCACAGTTGTGTCCTTTCTCTAACTAACTGAAACTTTTTTTTTTTTTACAAAACATCTTGGGATTTCCTTGGAATATATATATGGAATTAAGTGTGCAGTATATAAATATATTGCGGAAATTCCCGTGTCGCGTTTCTTTTTCCTTCAGTATATATAACTTACATATTTTGAGAATTCAAACTATATAGACACAGTATAAACAGCTTTAACCAGCCAGACCAAACCCCAAAACTGGATCGTCGAATTAATAGTTACCAACTCATAATTCATTGTACTCATATTCAATCACGGGTATTTTAAGAACCTGTTGATACATATTTACAGTTAATCGGCACATATACATTATTAAATGACCCTGAACACCTGGACAGAGTTTTGATAACGGTTGTGTAATTTTGCTGTCATTTTGCGATAGCTACTTTAAAATTCCTTTTTTTTTCTTTTTTTTCTAGAATCCCACTGGGAGCTCGACTTGTAAGTGAGGAAGTGTCGATTCTTACGGATGGCGGGAGGGTGTACAGTACTGGTTCTACTCAGGAAAAGTGGGTGGTCTGCCACCACCACAAAAAATCGACCGTCATATATAACTTTGCATGTGTTGAAAATGACGTAAACACCAAACAAACAAACAGAAGCTTTTTTTCTCTTGTAAACAGTTTCGTACGTGTAAACGCGTATAGGCGCTTGGACATATATACGTGGTTTACATGAACATTGGTTCGTTAACATCTTTTAACTGTTTATAACGTTGGTTCCGGTATTGCTATGTTCGTATTTAGTTAATACAACAAAGTTCAATAAATTAGCACCTCGATGTTAATTCAGTATCAGTCTGACTATACACCTGCTGGCACCTGCTACTCACCAAAAACGTACCCCATTTTTTGCTGGTATTCACATAGGCCAGTTTTTGAGGGCGTAAGACAGATTGAACAGCGCTTTAATTAAACAATGTTAGATGTTTTTAAACACACTTCACTGAGTACTAAATATTCCTTTAAACAGTTTCAAATTGTGCCAAGCAATAACTCTTTTATGGAAGTCTTAAAGGGAGGTAATTTGATGATTTTTGATAATCAAAAGCTGCTACCTACACACTCGGTGTTGTGTTTTTCCGTGATTTTTTTCGAAAGCAACGTATAGAGAATATTGTCTTGGACTTATGAAGGTAATGTTTGTAGATTTTGTGTTTTTACCAAAAAAGCATGGTTTAAGAAAAAGAGGAATAACTCCCTTGTGTACTGAACTTTTCAAAAAAATGTTTTGTTTGGTGGTGGTCGATCTAATTATTCTATATACATCATTTATTATTTACTGTTTTACTATATATATATAATAAGGGAAAGAAAAAGGGGTACTTTTTTATTTTTGCTCAGTATAATTCTATAAACGGCCGTAATACAACTTCGACTTTTCTAAGAAAAACACAATAAAAAAATCGTTTTTCTACTTTGGGTTCAAATATATTATTGGTGCAGTGTAATCAACAATTAGATGCAAGAACTATTCAAATATTTATTAATAATGATTTGCAAAGATACGATTTCTGTAGAAAACTAATGGGCGTCGTGAGTTTGTAAATCAAGATTGCTCGAGACCCTTTATGATCCCCAAAGCGTTCTTTGCCACACCATTGGTTTCCAACTTCAGTTTCTTTCTTATTTTGTATCGGGTGTTATACACGTTATTACGTAGAAATCAAATGCTCGTAAGCGCTCCATTTTTGTTTTGAAATATAGATATATGTACTTTCTCCTTCCGTCTTACAGTCGTTTGCCTTTACTAGCACTTTGCATAAACAAATTTCCTCTTCTCATTACGAGTTATGCGTATATTATAAGATAAAAGGAAAACAAAAAAATGTTTTTATAAATTTGTATTTATCAAATCCAGTCCTAGCCGTACACTGATTGGTTATAGTTTTTGCCTAGTCCTAAGCATTGGCCTTCTTCTGGCACACGTAATTGTTCTCCTGTGTACACGTTTCGTCATTAAGTAAAGAATTGAACACTTCCATACAGTCCTGGTTCCCATTGTAACTGTTCGGTTGTCCTGGTTCCCAGAACAGGAATTCAATGTTTCTCTGAGAGCTCACCCACATCCACGTGTTTTCGTTGTCTTCATCCGTGCCGCCTATCCACACATTGCTTCCAACTAGTCCAAGCATATGGCGCATTGCACTTTCACTATCTGGTTCCGCCATTGACCCGCCATAGTCATTACAACGAATTGTGGCACCGTACCAGCTTAATTTTTCGCTCGTGACATAGAGATAGCAGACGTCATTCCAGTGTAGCCATCCGTAAGGACATGGCGGCTCTTTGACCTTCTGTATTATCGCATTCTGCTGAACGGCATCTACAGTAGCCTGTAAGTCCGCTATTCGGGAATTCAGATCATCGATTTTCTCCTGAACTACTTTCGACAAATTCTTTTCATTTTCGTCATGGACTATCTTCACTATCCGATCTTCCATTGCTTCTATTGCCATCTGAGTGTCCAATACAGACGCTTCATTGCTGTCGACTACTTCACGAATGATTTTTATCATGTTACGCATGAGCAGCTTCTCATCAGTTACAGCTCTGGACAGAGCCATCGTCCTTTCTGATTGCTCCTGTATGAATGTCTCCAGTTTGTCTTCAAGCTCTTTTAAGTTTGTATTGACCCACGACTGGTCAGTCACCGCACCGCCGGATGATACACGATCCGTAGAGTTCATCTCGGCAATCAACTGTCGGAGTTCTATAATATCAGTCTTGCTTTTGAACGATTCTCTGTTCACTTGCATCTCTAAATAGTCCATTCTGTCTCGTACAGTTAAAGCATTATTATCCGAAACAATTCCCAACAGTAAAAGAACGACAAATATCGTTGCCTCCATGTTGGTATACTCTCACAAACGAACACGAATGCCCTCTACATCAATTATTTCCAACCGACAATAACAAATACACTTATTTATAAAGGAAGTGTTCGAAGCATGTTGTGATTACTGAATGTTGTATTAATTGGCCTCGGATCATTCAGGACGTGTTTTTGTATGTTTGGTTCATTATTTTTAATTGGTACCATTGAAACTAGAAACCGCTAGGCAGCTGAAACAATCACGATAAATGTTCGACGTACTACTCCTTGTATCCTGTTTCTAAAGTGCATATATTGAGAGAGGCACTTAATACACGACAAGGGTATAAATTAACTTTTGATACTCACTCGTATTTTATAGAAAGTGCTTGGAAGGGTTTAATTCTATGTTGGTAGAACGTGTTATCTGACCCATTTTTCATTATTATATTTCCACTCTCATTAAAATAAAATCCTAATTACACTTTGATACTCTCCGTTTCTAGCCTAATAGCGTAGAGTATAGTAGCATGACAAAGGGTCTGATTTAAATGAGATTGTTATATTTCTATTGTATATACATGCATTGTATTACTCTGTATGTAAATATTGGCAATACAATATGTTTAAATCCCATTCAAGCGCACATATTTTTACCTTGCATTTGGTCACAGCATAAACACGCATGCAGTTCATAGTTACTGGACTCGTTGTCAACTTTGCCACGTTTACGGTACGTTGTTTTGCGCATGGGATATTATCTTTTGATGAGTTTGAAAATGAGCTTATTGCATACGCATACAAGAGCTCCGTTTAGTTTCAGTGCAACAGGAAACGTCAATATTCGCTCATATTGACGCGCAGTGGTTACTTCCCCTTTCTGTTACGTATCCCTGCGCGGAGGTTGATTGACGCGTAGTAAAGTCATATTGGGTGTGTAATGTATACTCGTTCGTGATTGGTTCAATTTTCTGTTTATGTCAAAGAACCTAAAGCTCCAAAATCGCTCAATATTAATACACGAAACAACTCGTGCATATATCCCAATACAAATCTAATAACCTATAAATCTCTTGACATTTATGATGTATCTTATGAGGTATCTATCACCACAATTGATGCATTTAAAGTGCCATTAAAGCTGCATTCGCAGTCATTTTATCAAGAGTGCTATGAATTTCAACTTGCGTTTTCTAAAATCAACTCGCACATGAACTCTTCACGAGTGCCTGTTAAATATTAAATTCATTAAATTTCTATGATACGAGGCTGCGACGAGCATCATATGAATTATATTCAACATGTTTAACAAATTTAATAACTAGGCACGAATGTGAGATTCTTTTTATCACTAACTCCAAAAATGCCACATAACTAACTTATGTAGCTGTCTATACATAGTATTGTCGTATGTTGCTTCGATTCTCTCCCTACCAAACCGAGCAATCATTCCGTTCCACGTCGATTTCCGTAATCCGGTGTTTTTAACGGTTACGGAAATCGACGGAGCAAATCCGATTGCACTCGGAGCTAAACGGAAAATACCAAGCGATGATTCGGCCTTCATTTGCATATTTATTACCCTAGCGTATTATAATATTTATGCCGTGGCGCTTTTAAACGCACACAGTGCATGTACTGGAAGAGCACCATAATTATCTTGAACTGGTTTGTCGTTACTCGTTTATGCAGTTCCACCACATATATACTTATCTCAGTCTGGTATAAGGTATGTGGTTCCATCGTCTTTACCAAGCAATTTACTTTACAAAGTGGTAGAACAAAATGGTCAAAATCATTCGGGAAAGTGGTTTACATGTCAGCTATTTTCAGAAAGGGAGAACAAAATCGAGACCCTTGTGTCAACTGTAAACCCTTACCTTTGCACTGGTAGTAGTCTCAAGGCAATTATGCACTGACGTTATGATTTACTGATATTATGAGGTATGTCAAATTAGATGGACTATATCATACCCCTCGTATAACTGTTCATTAAAACCAGGGTGGCGTCCACACGTGACTTTTTTTTACCGGTTTCACGTTTTACGGCAAAAATGTAAACGAAGTGCTCGATTCAGGTCGGGTTTTTCTTCAAAACTTTCTTAATATATAACGAACTTAGTTCAAATCTTTCCAGCTCTTTCTTCCGCCGGAAAAGGCAATTTGATACATTCAGTACTTTATGAGATTAGCCCTCTCAGAATGTACACAGTCATAGATTTCTTTCGTTTCCAAGATTTTTTGATGGCTAATCTCAGAAAGTACTAGATACATCGAATTACCTTTTGCAGCGGCGGAAAGAGCCCACTTTAATAACTTTAATGCATAATAATTTCACCAGTGATAACTTTACTTTAAAAATACTTTTTAAATTGTGTTTAGTTATGTTATTAATGTTTTACAATTATTCAATCTTAGAAATTCAGCATATGGGAAATAAATGTTTTAAATGCAGTAAGGTATTACTTTTAAAGTTATGTCAAGTTTCGTCAAACCTTTACACTACGTTTATTTCTGGCTTTCATTAATGCGGTTTCGAATCCTACTGGGAGCTCTGGCTGTGGACCCTATGATGATGCCTACCTAAAGCCCATTGGGACGGTGGCGTTTGATGTTTGTCTATGATCTTTCTTGTCGTGCCCTTAATGGTTTATTCTCTTGTTGCTCTGGCTTCTGCCAAGTCACTGAGTACCATCATTGTGGCTTTCTAGGCTATTTTTTTTTTGTATTATATTTACACTAGCATGTTTGTGTTTTACTTATATTGCCTAGTGATGCTGCCTTGTTGGTTAGATATTAGATCATGGCGGGGATTTTTTTATTTACATTGTCCTGTTTTAATGGGATGACAGCAGGGTAAGTGTGAGGTTTGGTGCACCCTAGAACCGGTTTAAACACCCAGTGTCCTACTTTGCCACTGACCGTTCCAAGGCGGTAGCCCTATTGTCAACCCTTTTGTGTTTGTGATGTCGTTTGCATTTAATATTACTTTTGCCTTTTTGTTTGTCTGTTTGCGTGTTTGTTTCTGTGTTTTGTGGTTGACTGTCCTCCTTGAATGCTACTTTCCCTGTCCGATCTTATTATATTTCTTTGTAAGTGGAGTACGCGTCGATTTTTACGGATTCTGGAGGTATACAGTAGATGATCTGCTTCCACAACTAGTACTCGACCGTCATATACAGCCTAATAACCTAAAACATCATTCAACCAACCAAATCTTTATGGTTAGACCTGAACACATTCAATTACATTTCATAGGTTCTTTGAGGAGGTATGCCCGGGTTCATGGGTTCACTGGTGAATTTGAAGTAAAGTAGATCTGCTTTGTGTTTTCCCGCGCAATATATCATTAAGTCTACTAATTCTAGAAGTCAACAGACGGGTCATCAATCGAACTAGATAGCTATGTAGTTGCATTGATTAAATACTTTGGAAATGTTTACTCTCACTAAAAGCTTCCGAATATCTCGAGAACGGTAATGACAATGACTATTATATACACGCCCTTGAAGTTATGAGCAGTTTAGTGAATATACGTTTTATAATGAAGTGAATTCTTCGACATTGTTCCAGTCAAAATTAAACGAAAACTGCCAAAGCTTCCGAAATCAAGATAATGCACTGGAATGCCATTTGATGTGAACCCAAATCTATCTACGTTTATTGACATAGCATAAACGATATCTTTAATCTAAGTAAAATCTCGACGTAAATAATTATAATTCTACAAGCCAATACCATGTCAATACTATTAAGCAGAAATAACAATAGTTTAAGAGTTAGGTGACTCTGACAATGAACGCAATTTAAATAAATGTGAAACTAATAATATATAACGCGTAAATCGCTCACATACGTGAATGTTAGTTTCTCTTCGCCTGTTGGAGAGTTGGGAGGTCGTTTTCACTTTGGCAACGTTATAAAGCCACGCTTCGTATGTTTATATTGGGTATTTAAAACTAATGGCTCCGAGTATGCAGAATGTATTCCTCACTCTAGTGTAGTAATAAGTGCTGACTGTTTTACTAATTATTAACAAACAACAACGGAAATTTGAAACAACTTATATGCACCTAAGTAACAATACCTCAAACTGCAACCAAACTGGAGATATAGAAGTGAAAGTCGGTTTTAAATGCAGCGCTTTTGTGTGTGCTTTAGTTCGGGATGCCTAAAGAGAATTTGGTAGACACACCATGATGTAGTGACGAATTCGTTTATTTGTGTCTCATGCGCCGTGAATAATTGCCTGACTTTAACAACGGATGCCCCAGTAGGTTGTTTTAATTGTTGGATCAATACATACCGCTTTGTCTTTATCAGTTTCCGAAGCGTGCTATTTATCGTGCCAAATCTAATAGGATTGTATCTCCGCAATTTCACACAAATCAAGGGATTGTATACAAGAAAAGAAGTGCGGTAACACACATTACGTATATGGTGACTTTTAATTATTACATTCTATCTAACAACGGGGTTATTAGATAAAGTTTGACAATATGGATCAATGTGTCAACGAAGAACTGACAAAAAATGCATCGTTTTAAGGTTTATAATAACCTATGCATGACTTTTTTAAGTTTTTGTATTGCTTGAAACAAAACATGATAACAGTACGGTCGGATAAGCGTTTTTCCCATAACATAATAAGCGGCGAGTGCTCAACTGAGATCAAGCCATACGAAATGACACTTAAATTAGCTGCATTTACGACATATAAGTATGTAGAACTGACATTGCTAATTTCATTTTTCAGTGTTACCAATACCAAAGTAGGAATCAACGCTTTATTTCCGTTTAATAGTTCCTACTCACCGATATCTACCGATGCGATTTAAAATTTAACTGTAATTAGCATAGGCTATTTTATTATTTCATTTATAATACATGTGTCATAAAATCCTGCATAGTTTATAACCTGAAGTGACTGCTAATTTCGCGATAGATTTTAATCTAATGATCGGTATAATGTGATCAATGACTTGTATATAAACGTTATTGTGCGTCTACAAAGGGGGAAAAGTTGTTTTTGGATAATACTAATAATCCAGCTCTTTCGTTCACCAGTCATTTAAGTCTAGTACGTTTTAAATCACCGTAAAATCTCAGATTAGTAAACCTTCGCCTGATATGTTACTGTTAAAAAACCTTGAGTGCAGAACAGTTTTATATTCACATTTATATCTCAATATATCTCCATTTACAGTTAACATTGTGCGCGTGTTTGTGTACACTGTTTGATGTTAATCGACATTCATTTCGGAAGTGTTTGATTGGAATAACCTTTCTTATACATAAAGGACTTGACTATATTTAGAAAGTTGAAAAGGATAATTTAAGTGCATGTAGCAGTATTAGAGGGTGTGATGTGAATTTTACAGCGACTCGTGAGATGATGAAACACTTCAGATGTAGAATCTATATAGGGAACAACAATACCCTAGCACTTTAGGTGTATACTCTTTAAAGGGACCAACACTACAACTCAGACAAGAATATCAGTAAACGTCTGGTTATTAATAGTAAACGTATAGAAATGAAAGGAACATCCTTTTCTGCTTTAGTGCCACGAGTAAATAACTATGCGTGTTAACATGCACTCTCAATCATGCACTCTAAATAAATTTTGAAACTTATAAATGACGAGTCAGCTATAAATGCCAACGGCTTAGTTTTGCGAAATGAACTTTATACGTCAAAAGGGTCATCTATAAATGTCTAAGGCTAAATACCATAGGAATAATCAGTGAATTGAAACTATTGGCTATGCATGTTAAAGACAATGGCCAGTGAACTAGAACTTTCAACTGTGAATGGCAAAGGCTAAGCACCATAGGAATAACCAAAGAAATGGAACTTTTAACTATACCTGTCAAAGGCAATAGTCAGTGAAATGGAACTTCGAACTATGCAGGTGAAATGTAATAGCAAGTGACTGAATGGAACATACACAATTCAGAGAAAACTAGGATTTTTTTAAATTATTGCTGAATTTCAAAAAAAAAGTTGCCCAACTTAGGTGATACCGTTCAAGAGGTGAAAAGAAATTCATGAATGGAAACGTCAAACCGTCATACGGATCATATCAATACACGTGTCTGAAATACAACATAAACAGTTTTGCCAGAATTAGTGTTACATTTGATGCTAAAAATATTAAATGTCAAAGTGAGAAGGACAGAGGAATTGTTCACAATGAAGAATAAAAATGTGTCTAATCGACAAAGGTACTTGTAAATATACCACAAGCTCCGTCACACTTTACTGATAACGTTGACCACCTACCTGAATTATATAATTATAAAAGGACTGCAAAATTGAATAAAGGGCTACTTCGCACTGTATTGAAACCTTTTCACAGTTAGAGAACGATGGTTCAACAACAGTACACTTTGAAATGAATTAAATCGACCTTAAGACTTCATTTTAAGAGGTTAGGCTGGTTAGTCAAACGACTAATATTTCCCGATACCTTCTAAATCAGAGTATATCGTTTCAATGAATGGACACTATTTCTGCTACAGTTAATGAGTTCTTTATTGACATAATTTGCGACTCATCGATTTAATATACAATTATTGGAAATGCACCAAACGGCAGCTCCTCGCGAGACGTATCATCGGCAGGAATTACAAATGCTAGAACACAATTTAAATGGTGTATTTTAAATAAAAAATAAAATAAAAATTATTTTTAGAAACACGAACACGATTTCATGTATGCAAGTGTTTGTGAACGAATAAAACAGAATCGGTTTATTTTCTCACACGATTATAGTAAATTGTTGACGCAAAACAAATAATCAGATTGCGGAAATTGAAATAAATAGTAGTAACGGAAATACAAGCAGTTTAGTTTAACGTCAAAAGTACACTTGACCGTACTGTTTACTTTATACCGGACAATATTAATTATTATTGGGTGTTTTCTCAAGTTACTTGCACAAATATCCCGAAATATTAAAGTGCAATGTTGTCCACAAGAAATACAATGTTGTCCACAAGAAATAAGAATAAGCCGTTACAAATCACCGTACGCGAATTATAGACACATTGTTACGAACTAGAATTTGCGACACAAGCCCAGGCAATAAAGATCAAACATTCGCTGTTTTTCTCAACTGATTTTGCATACTGTTTATACGAGAGACGAAAGTGAAAAGATAATATGTATTGGGTATAAAAGTAAGAGGTATGCCTATCGATCAATATAAACTGTCAATAGAGGCTCGTCCTCTGCGGGTATTGTATAGCAAATACAACTCGAGCGATGTCACCATTCCCGTTCAGCTTGTACGTCCGTTAGGACGGATACGGAATAAGCGACGGCCTTCAAGCGAGTATCTTAAGAAGGACAACAAAAAGTTGCCGCAAATAGGTGCTGATGAAAACGATGCTAGTATGAATACGTTCATGCTCAACTGTCGGACTAATTCGGAGATTAAAATGCAAAAACGTCAAGACGGGGAAAATAATACATTTAGAAAAAGTGAACACAACGTGATTAGTGACAGAAGGGATTGCAGCAGTAGAGATAGTGCGCTGCCTAATTTGACGAGGTCTAAAACTCAGGCGTTTGAACATAAATATAAAATAGCAGCGTCGAGAAGTAATGGCCATGAATCGCCTGTATTGAAACATAGCAAAGAATTTAATAAAAAAGTTATACATTTACCATTGTTTCGGATTAATTTGAAAACGTATGTAGGAGAGACGGAGGTGTCAAAAACTGTTGCCAACACTCGCGAATCTCTACGTCAGCTGGTGGAATTACATAAATCAAAAATGAGACCCGCGAATGTGATAACCGCAAATATAAAGAATTATGAATTTAGTGCCCCAAAGACAAGAACTATTTCATCTAAAAGTGGTGGTAGCTCAAATGGATTAACTTTGTCGCAGCCATTTCCGGCGAAACACGCACTGAGATCTTCCAGAAGCCGAGACCTAGAAAGGCAACAGCCGCTTTTTGTAAGGAGACCTGTAAAATTTGGAACATACGAGAGGGAAACTAGTAGTAAATCTTGCACAGACACCGATTCAAAATCGACATCGTCTGAAAAGGATGAGCTTGTAATAAATGAGAAATGTTTCAATAGGGGTAGACTAATTTTTGATGAGCTAGGTCCTGAAGACGAGCCTGATGATTCCATGTTATCTGTCGCCATTAGACCTGACACGTCGCTGACATTGGGGTCAACGATGCACCACTTAGACAGAGTTATTAAATCTCCGGGATCGGACGAACTTAGGGAGATTTCTGAAGTGTTAAAGAATACCGAATCGCAGCCTGTATGGCCTAGTTATGACGACATGCAAAGACTGAGAACGCGTGATTATTCGAGAAATCGTAAATCTAGAGCTTCTGTTTCAAGACCAGAGACGGTAATTCACGAGGCGTATGAAGCATCTGGTGATATGTACAGGTCTTGTCGAACTGCACATGAATACAACGCACACACAAACCTTCACAAACCTGTTCTTAGGTACACTTCGAAATCCTCGACCTACAAGCTCGAGCCCATAATTGTGCCTTCACACACCTGTACGGAGTGCCCCATGTGTAACATATACCAGAGGGATATCGAAACTCCGTGTCCACCCAACAGTCCAACGTCAAGTCAGTTCTCCGAATCACCATATTTTATGGAACAGGACTCGTCATCACGCAACAAACTGCACATAGAACATCCTAAACAACCTAACAAACTCGAAGTGCTGCACATGTCCAGGATAAACGTCAGTGGTAACATTTCAGATGCGGACGAACATCAGCACGTACTGTCTTATATGAAAGCGAATGGCTAATGACAATACGATGGTATACGATATCATTCCAAACGTTTTTAATACGGATATTAAACAGTTTTAATTTAATTTGTTCGATTCTCATGTGTTCTCTAGCATAGGAAAATATATGAAATAAATCACTGTGTGTTTGTAAACAAAGTGAAGTGAGTAACGAGATTTACAACTCGTCAGGAACGAGGGTTTGTTTCAAAAGTTCGTAGACATTTTCCATGTTGTTTTTTCTTTGTTTTCTCAAAAAGGTACTTCTTGGACCTCCTTCATATTTTGTACTTGAGGTATCAATAACTTTTAACTATGCTCTTTACACGAGGTTCCCGGGCTGAATAGGGTCACTGCTTATTCAGGCAGAGGGTAAACTTCCTCCCAGAATTCATGTTCGTTTTGTCATTTTTGTCATGTTCATTAAAGGTCTTCAAATTCTACTTGTGCGGTGGCATGAAGCAATGATCAATGCGAAAAATGGGATGTTTACAATATAATTCGCAGCATCTCTGCAGTTCTGAATGCGAGAAGGTGCTAGGTCAATTCTTCATATTGTTATGTCGATGTAAATGTTTTCTGATTCTGTGTATAACACGTTTATTAAAATACTCAATTCTGATTGGTTATTGGGGATGTATTAAATTGCTGTTAACCGTCATTTTAAACGCCAGAAAACAAAATGCAATTGAGTATGTTGTTTAAAGCAACGCTACGTTCCAATACAACAACACATTTAAATTTAGAAGGTATATACGTAAAGGACCATCCGCTACATATGTTGGAAGCTTGCATTTCCATTAATGGATCTGCATGTTCACAATAGAGGCCATAGCCTCTCGCGAAATCCTGCATAAGCTGCCGCCACAAGTTACTCTAAATGATGAGGGCTGGCGTGGCGCAGTCGGTAGCACGGCGGATTTGTAACCGGAGGCCCCGGGTTCAATCCTCCGTGGTGCCACTGAGTTCCGTCGGTGTGTTCTTGGGCAAGACACTTTTCCTTAGCCTCGTCCGTCGGATGGGGACGTAAACCGGGCGGTCCCGTGTATCGGTCTATCCTCCGAGCACGTTAAAGAACCATAGGAATCTATTCGATAATAAGAGTAGGGCAAGTTCCCGGATTCCTATGTATCCTTCCCCTCTCTCTGGGGCGGCTCTAAATAACCTGTACTGTGTTGATGAGCCGTTAAACAACATTCAATTCAATTACTCTAAATGATCATATTGTTAGACTGGTCCCCTGACTGAAACTATTTCAGATTTATATATATTTAGTATAGTCAGGGAACCAGTCTATCATATTTGTATTTTAGACTGCTCCTCTACGAACTTTTAAAGCAATCCTTTAATTATAATATTGTTGAATGTTTTTGCAACCGTTTGTTTATTATTTAAAACATAAAAAATATACGCCAGCAACATTAAAAAGTTTTAATTAAATATAAAGTCAAATATTTACACATTTAAGTGTTTTCCTTGCACGAGAGTGCCGTTAATTACAATCAGCGTTATTGGTATAGTGTCGGTTTCATTGTTTTATATGAAACGAACACGAATGTCATATCCTTTTTTTATCATTCGATATCATTTGTTTGGTTTTGATCACTCACAATGAGCAAGTAACGATATTACCCTTTAGAGTTTCTTTCAGTGAGTTAAAAAAAATTCGCAGGACCATATTCTTTGAATAGACAGGTTCTGTTAGCCACGCAGTTATCAGATGAAACAGATGTTTACAAAGAAATTTGAAGAATTAATAATTTAACCAATGTATACAATATGATATAATTTTTACCCATTTTAGCTCTACTGGCACAGCAGAGCTTATGGGATGGTGAGATGTCCGTCGTCCGTCGTCATACGTCGCCGTCCGTCGTCCATTAACGTTTGCCTTGTGAACACGATAGGGGTTTCATTATTAATCGGATCTTTACCAAACTTTACCAGGGTGTTTATGGCAATGAAGGCTCGGACGAAAACCAGCCTGATCGAATTAGTTTCACCAGAGAGTTATGGCCCTTGATTTGCTGAAAAATGCCATATTCTGAACAGTCTAGCATTTTTTCTTACGACTTGATCTTTACCAAACTTGCACAGATTGTTAATGTTAATGAAAGCTCGGACAAATTTGCAAACAATCCAGATTGGATCAGTAACGCCAGAGTTATGGCCATTGTTTTTCTGAAAAATGCCGTGATATGCCTTGTGAACACTAGTAACTTCATTTTATTATTTGATCTTTACCAATGAAAGCTCTCTATCAATGAAAGCTCATACAGGTTCGAAAACCAGCCAGATCAGATTAGTAACACCGGAGTTATGGCCCTTGTTTTTCTGAAAAAACAACAACAACAACATATTCAGCCTTGTGAACACTCTAGCACCTTCAAATTTTATTTGATATTTACCAACTTTTGCTACATTGTTAATATCAATGAAAGCTCGGACAAGTTCGAAAACAAGCCGGATCGGACCAGTAACACCAGAGTTATGGCCCTTGATTTTCTTAAATATTGGGAACCTGTGGTCGTATGTTCAAATCCCACACGGGGCTAACTTTTTTTATTTATTTTTTTAAATTTTCCATGACCCAAGTGGGTGCAGCAAGGTCACGAATTTTGCCTCTGCCCACTTGTGCCCTCTTGGTGGTAATCAGGTAAAAAAATCACAAAAATGCATATCTTGTCCAAATGTGAATGGATTTGATTGTAATTTTGTATTGTCATTTAGGGACTCGATGCACAACATATACACGACGGCTTTTGTCCTCCTGCAAATTGGGAAGCGTGCAGTACTTTACTATTTCAGAGTTTCGAACTTGTGACGCTAACTACTTCTATACCCTGAGATGTCATGTTCATGTGTGGTGTATTTTTAGTTCGGATGCGTAGATGTGCAATAAGGACTCGGATTATGGCTCTGACCCTGACGCCCCCTGTGGGGTAATCGGCTCAGAAATCACACATAAAAAAATACTCATCTTGTCCAAATGTGAATGGTTACGATTCTAGTTTGGTATGGTCATTTTGGGACTCGAGGCATAACATATATAATAGGAGTTTTGACCTCCTGCATAAAGGGGCCCATCTACAGGGATACAGTTTGGGAACTTATTAAAATGCATATCATATACCAATGCTAGTAATTCCTTCCATACCCTTTGAGATATCAAGTTCATGTGTGGTGGATTTCTTAGTTAAGGATGTGTAGATGCGCAATAAGTTTTCGTATTTCGTCCCATCCTCTGGGGCCCAATGGAGGGTAATCAGGTAAAAAACACAACCAATTGCATATCTTGCCCAAATTTGAATGCATTTGATTTTGATTCTAATTTGGTATGGTCATTAAGGGACTCGAGGGATAACATTTATAAAATGGGTTTTGTGTAGATGGACCCCTCTCCAGGGGTACAACTTGGTGAGCTTGCAGTATTTTACAATTACAAAGTTTCGGCTTTATGACGCTTACTCCTGCTACTTCTTCTCGGGGTCAAAAGTCACAAAAATGCATCTCTTGTCCAAATGTGAATGGTTATGATTCAAATTTGGTATGGCCATTTATGCACTCGAGGCACAACATATATAAAACGGGGTTTGATCTCCTGCTTAAAGGGGCCCCTCTACAGGGGTACACTTTGGTGGAACTTGGTATTACAGAGTATCAGCAATGTGACGCTAGCTTCTTCTATACCCTTTGATGTATGGTGTGTTTCTGGATTTGTAGATGCGCAGTAAGATTTGGTATTTTGGCTCCATCTACTGGGGCTCCCTATGGCTTAATCCAGAAAAAAAACACACTCAAAAAATAGCATGTCTTGTCCAAATTTGAATGCATTTGGTTCTAATTTGGTTCTAATTTGGTATGATCATTTAGGGACTTGAGGCACATCATATATAAAACGGGTTTTGTCCTCCTGCGTAAAGGGGTCCCCTCTATATGGGTACAACTTGGGGAACTTGCAGAATTTATATGTTCGACTGCCATTTTGCTCAATGCAGGGCAAAAGCTTTTGTCATAATTGCTACAACAACTAATTTCCCACCCAACCTCCACCCTGACCTAGCCACTATCGCCAAACGCCAGTAGAGCGATAGGGCCCCTTGTTTTAAAAATGTGTTTGCTACAAATCACAAATACAGTCGAGGATATTTTGTGTTAAATCAATGAACAATGCATGTTAGCACACATGTGGTAATATCAAAAGAAAGAAAATGACATTATGGTCCGGGATACCAGTGACGTCAGTTGATACATAACATTCATAAGTCAAGACAGGAATTCCAAATTAAAATATGAGTTTCCTGGTCAAGGCGCTGAAGAAAGGATAATAGCGAGGAGTGTGCGCATATAAAATCGATTCAAGCTAACCAGTAGGCCTTATTGCCTACTGACCGTTCCAAGTCGGTAACCTTGTCATCACCACCCTTTCTGTTGTTTTTGTCTCTTTCATTGGTTTTCAAGTCCTTGTTTGAAGTACAGAGCGGACCTACGATGCCATTCCGTTCGGACGCTGTGGTTTCTATAGGACCCAATATCCCATTTTTTAACCTTTTTTTTATTGTTCGGAAATGAGTTTCGTTTTGTTAAATGAAAAACATTTCTGTTTCGTTTTGTTAAATGAAATACATTTCTTTTAAAAAAGGATTATGTCTTAATTGTATTAAGACTAACATAATTAAAATAACAAATCGCCTTACACAATAAACTGTTAAACTTACAATGGGATAGGTTTTTACAGACTGTTAGAAAGTTCAAGGACATTGTTAGGATTAACAAGCTCTTCGGTTGTATTGAGTATTGCGCCTTTCCTTCAAACAATTGCTTCGTCAGTGGGAGGTTTTATCAGAAATAATTCAGTCGATCACATTGTTATTGTTTACCTAAGAACTAATGAGACCGCGTGATTGAATATGTTTAAAGTTGTTTATGTGATTTATTTCGTAATGGTTTGTTTGAATGTTGTTTTACGTCGTTTTAGCACATTTTAGGCCATATACGACTGTCGATTTTTTTGTGGTAGAGGCAGACCACCGCATTTATCATGGGTAGAACCAGTACTGTATACCGCCCGCTGTCCGTAAGAATCGACACTTTCTCACTTACAAGTTGAACTCCCAGTGGGATTGGAACCCGCAGCGATGAGAGGCGAGAAGGTTTACAACGCAACGTTTCGAAGTGATATATACCAGCTGTAGTGATATACTTTTATCTCAGTTAATACGCAATCAATTGTCGTTAGTATTATATGTGGACGGCACAGGCTTGATACATGTTTGACATCTAGATCTATTAAATTATATCAACTGTCAGCTTTTATTATCGTCTTATAATTAAACATGTCGATTGTCATTCTTAAAATGTAATTAAAATGGCGTTGAGACTTTCTTTTTGTAAGTGGTGTTTACACAGACATTTATTAGCATATACACTGACGGTCAATGAAAACACGCCATTAACTCCATACGCTATGCCGTTGGATTATTTGCAAAACATTTCGAATAAAACTGCTGAACCAATATTTTTTTATTCTTTAATGATTGAATCTTGATATCTAACTTGTCTCACATTCATATTGGTAGACACTTTTATGACAAACAGTTACGCAGTTATTTACCTTGTCCTTTAACATTGTTTACTATGGATAATCATAAAAAGAAAAATGTTCATCTAAATTTCAAGCTGTATAAATCTGTCTCGGAATAAATTCCTGTTGGTTTTACTGGCCTTTTTACTGTTTGACTTCTTACAGTATTATGCAATACATGTTTTGGATAAAACGATTTTTTTATTCGATTTAACTGAAAAAACACGGACATGCACGTGCACCATTTTGGTATTCACTAAATCCAGATATGCACGTCAAAAAAGGTTAAATGTCGTCTCGTTATATGGATTATTCATATTTTGTCCAAAATGCCTCAAATTCTAACTTTTAAAAGGATGTGTTTTGTGGTGCGTTTTTATTGACCGTGAGTGTATTTAATCTATTTAGATAATGCGCCAAATCGTCTTATAAAGACCAGGTTAATGCAGGCCGAAAACCAAGTTTAGATTCAATACATCTTGGTCACCAAAGTAAATGATCGGTACATAGTCAACAGAATGACATTTAATTAAAATAGTGAAACTGTAATTTATTTTATTTAATCTAATGAAATTAGACGATTATGCGTTCTATTATTTGAAAACCATTTACCGTAAGTATGTGATATACATCAAAACCTGTTGGGAATTACACATATATTTCCTTAATGCATATATGGAAAGCTGTATGTCTCTTAAACAGTTTTGGATAATTATAAAGACACCAAGAAAAATCATAGTTATCAAATCTGAATGTACACTATATACTAAGACATCGAGCGGCCTTCAGGAGTAAATATATCAAAAGAGATTAGTGCCACCTTACCTGGAAGGTGGAGACTTTACCCTTTGAAATAGCAAAATGATTCCCGCTATTAGCACAGGCAATGTACCTTCATTATCGTGGTGAATGCGGATGTCCATATGAGGTCATGGTGACCTTGACTTAGTGGCCCTGAAATTCTCTCAACAAGGACAATGTATCTATGCAGTTTCATGAGGTTAGGTTTTATGCTTTCGAAGTTCTTGTGAGTAATGGATATTTCCATACGAGGTCGTGGCAACCTTGATCTAAAATCTCTCTCTCTCTCTCTCTCTCTCTCTGTGTCTCTCTCTGTGTCTGTGTCTCTCTGTCTCTCTCTCTCTCTATATATATGATGCAAAATATGTGTTTTAAATCTGACTTGATTAGTTTCTGCAAAGTATGGTATTAAACAAACAAAAACATAAATACAATACAATATCTTTACTTTATTTCCTGCAATTTTGTAATATTCTGTATGTACAACCAAGCCCGTGTTAATGGTCATATCTATTAAATTAAGCAGACACATTTCAAAATAGTTTCAGCTGAAATTTAGTTCAATTTAACCTGTTTTAAGCAGCCACCAGATATAGATGTCAGTTTAAATATATCCATTGCTTGGATGTTTAATACACTGTCAGGTCTGGCTGTATTTACCCCATATAGGATCGTAAACGAGTTCCTATTTCATATAAGATTCATGAAACGAGTTTACTATTACCTTTGGTGTCGTAGGCATAATGCAACATGTCACATTCGTAAACACGCAACACACTATAAAGCAGTTGATTTATATATTAAAAGATGTCGCATTTAAAAACACGCAAACACGCTATACAAAAAATAGCATAATGAAAAGTTATATTTTATAAAGACGCAGCAATACTATAAGGCAGTCGATTTATCTTAAAACGATGGCATATTTAAAACACACAACAACACTATACAATAATTGATTTATAACAAAAGATTTCGCATTCATAAACAAGCAACACACTATGCCACAGTTGATTTAAAAGATGTTGCATTTATAAACACGAAACCACATTATACAATAGTTGATTTACAACAAAATGTTGCGCATTCATAAGCACACCCTTCACTCCATGTATCACCCTCCACTCTATTATCACCCTCCACTGCAGTATCACCCTCCACTCTATTATCACCCTCCACTCCATTATCACCCTCCACTCTATTATCACCCTCCACTGCAGTATCACCCTCCACTCTATTATCACCATCCACTCCATGTGTCACCCACCCTTCACTGCATGTATTACTCTGCACTCCATATATTACCCCACACGTAACCACACTATACAACAGTTGATTTATAACAAAAGATTGCGTATTCATAAAAACGAAACCACGCTATATAACAGTTGATTAAAAAGATGTCGCATTTAAAAACACGCAACCACGCTATACAAAAAATGATTTATAATAAAATGTTTCCTTTTATAAAGATGCAGCAACTCTATAAAGCAGTTGAATTATTATAAAATGTGTCATATTTAAAAACACACAACGACACTTTATAACAAAATAGTTCGCATTTAAAAAAACGCAACCACTCTATTAAAAAAATACCGTAACGAAAAGTTATCTTTTATAATGACGCAGCAGTACTATATGCCACTCGATTTATCATAAAACGATGGCATATTTAAAAACACACAACGACACTGTACAGTAATTGATTTATAACAAAAGTTAGCGCATTCATAAACACGCAACACACTATGCCACAGTTGATTTAAAAGATGTTGCATTTATAAACACGCAACCACATTATACAATAGTTGATTTACAACAAAATATTGCGCATTCGTAAGCACACCCTTCATTCCGTGTATCACACTCAACTCCATTATCACCCTCCACTCCATTATCACCCTTCATTCCATTATCACCATCCACTCCATTATCACCCTCCACTCCATTATCACCCTCCACTCCATTATCACACTCAACTCCATTATCACCCTCCACTCCATTATCACCCTCCACCCCATTATCACCCTCCACTCCATTATCACCCTCCACTCCATTATCACCCTCCATTCCATTATCACCCTCCACTCCATTAACACCCTCCACTCCATTATCACCATCCACTCCATGTGTCACCCTCCACTGCATGTCTTACTCTGCACTCCATATATACTCGGTAAAAAAAAGGTTTGGACCAGGGTATATAAAGTCATATAAAAATAAAACTAGTGGACAGAATTAATTATCTTTTTTTAGTAACCAAGGTCTACCCTACCTGGTTAATTTGGTACCAGAAACATTACATTCCAAACAAGATTAGACTTTTAAAAAATATCGCGAACACACAAAGGGTCTGTAAAAAATATTGCAAAGTCCATAAAAACAGTAACAGTTACAGACATTCGAGTAACCAATAAAAAAAAAAGATTATTACCCGGTTAATCTTGTTTGGAATTTATAGTTTCTGGTACCAAATTAACCAGGTAGGGTAGACCTTGGTTACTAAAAAAAAGATACTTAAAATCTGTCCACTAGTTTTAGTTTTATATGACTTAAAATACCCTGGTCCAAAACTTTTTTTACTGAGTATATTACCCTCCACTGCGTGTATCACACGCAACCACACTATACAACAGTTGGTTTATAACAAAAGATTGCGCATTCATAAACACGCAACAACACTATACAACAGTCGATTTATAACAAAATATTGCGCATTCATAAACACACCCTTCACTCCGTGTATCACACTCAACTCCATTATCACCCTCCACTCCATTATCACCCTCGACTCCATTATCACCCTCCACTCCATTATCACCCTCCACTCCATTATCACCCTCCACTCCATTATCATCCTGCACTCCATTATCACCATCAACTCCATTATCACCCTCCACTCCATTATCACCATCCACTCCATGTGTCACCCTCCACTCCATTATCACCCATTTTTCGATCAATTTAAAACTGTTTTCGGTTTTAAGTTGTGATGTGCATCTATCCATTGATATACGCATTTCGAAATTACGATATGCATTGTGTCTCATTTATTATTAAAACATTTGCACGATTTTAACACTGTCCTTAGGTCATTAACGATACCATTTACTCTGTCAATAAACCGTTTTCGGCTTTTAAAGTATTACAAATGCATATTTCCAATGATACTTCTTTTCCATTGATTAGAATCAAATATCAACTCTGGTCCATTTCTTTTTTCTTTTACCGAATATAGTTAAAATGTATATTATAAAATGAGTCATTTTTAAAGTTATTCGGATTTCTTCCCTAATATAACATAACAATATAACATAATTTGATTCAGCATTAATCCATTACAATAGTGTATAGCCTACAAAATGAATAATACAATCTTTCTCCTAATATACTGAGGTTCATTTGCATCACATTTTCAACCCTTAGTGTGTAGCGTGTTTCTGTGGTCTGTACCTGAAAAAATATGCATTAAGGCGGGCGATTGAATTTGCCAGATATTATTATTAATGTTTAAGTTGAATTGGTTTTACGGCGCACAGCACAAACAGGTTTAGCCTCGGTCACCCGGCCCGCTTCGGATTTCTTCCTTACGCTGTAAATTAAGACCATGGAATCTAGGATGATCTATTATGTGTCTTCAGAGTTAAGTATATGTATAATCTTACACCTTGCGTTTAGTTTTCATGACAGAAGTCTTCACAGAGTAATATTGTGTCCAACAAGTAGACCAAGTCATACCATTGGCTTTCGTTACTGTTGGACCTCCAAGGTAGAGGCCGTTCAAATTGCTGGAATGACAATCGGTATACCACCAGCCACCGCTATGATGTTGGGCACAGTTTGTTTTATTGCTAGCATCGTTGTCGTTGTCATATGTCGAGAACTTCCAGTTGAACCTCCGCACCAAAGACGCTCCACAATCACCGTCGTAACCATCTACGCTGATCAAGTACTTCGAGGCTGAGTCGCTAACCGAGAACGTGGCATATTGTGCGTAGGCAGATGTTGGACTAACGTCACCAAATGTATCCAGGAATATATGTAACTCGCTTGGTGCAGATGTCAGTAAGTGGATGTTGTCCAGCCCAAGCCAAAATTCTCCAGTCCTGTTACCAAATCCAGTTACATAATCCGACCATCCACGGTAAAAATCTTCAGACCCGTCTTGCCGTCGTTGAAACACTGTCCAGCCTCCATTGGTCATATCGCACCACGTGTCTACTGAGGTTCCGCCTACCGGAAGTATGGAGTAAACGCCATCGGTCACGTGACCCACATCATACAATTCAAGGCAATCTTTCTTCAATGGCGAGACATACTTGTGTACAAAACTTTCGTAATGGGATTCCTGTAAAACATATTTATACTTATTTGTGACAATTGAATATGAACTACAGTGATGCAACCGGGCTTAAATATACATGTGACAATTTTACTCTAAAGGGGATTGTCTACAGATCAAGAAAATCCAATAAAATAGATCTGTAATATATGCTGAGATAAGTTCTTTCGTTTCTCCCTTGTCCGATACCAACGCGCGTTTTCGTTATGTTGCATAGAATTCCGGAATAATAAATAATAATAATAATAAATACTGATTAGGGAGACCGTTTGGAAGCAACACACACAACCAAAAGAATAAAGTAGCAGACACAAACTCTTAGCGTACAAACTTCCTCGTACTTATGTTTTGTAAAAACAATATATAAATAGATTAATAGATTCTTGCTTTCCGTTTATTTGTGTATTATTCCCCATTTTCTTGGACAGCCATCGATAGACGTCGTACTTTACATCGTTGTCGCCTCCATCCGGTATCTTTAGAAAGGTACTATTCAAACTATAACAGAATGTTAGGAAAGTTGATTTCGCGTTGTTATTATTAAAACCAAATGTTTCGTACGTGTGCACATCATACAGCGAATTCTAACGATGGTTTTCCAAGAAGTGGAGGAAAAACAAAAACAGAACAAGAAAAAGCATGCGTCTCTTGATCTAAACACGGCAAAAACACATTATCAAAATCTAAGTTCCATTTTATTACTTCCATAAAACATACGGGAATAGCAGGCCGTTTGCTAGTCTTATTAGCAATTTATTCTAGAAACATTACGTGGTCTTAATTCCATTAAGCGATGTGAAAGCTTACATTAGCAGTATTTTATAATGGATATTTCTACAATAAAACATGTTTAAAAAACTTTCTGACTGAAAACATGCAATAACCTGTTTGAAAGTACCGATTAAATGTTTTGATTTTACAATATGCAAACTGTTTAAGCCGAAATTAAGGTTTTATTTCATACCCCAGCCAACCCCCTTTTCGCTTCTTGGAGAAGCGGTTGAATGGGGTATGAAAGTGGACCACGTAATGAGATAATTTAGACATACATGTTCAATTCCGAAGGCTAGCCGCTTTATCTGAATTATTAGCTTCACTTGGTTTGACTTG
The DNA here is from genome assembly GCA_037043455.1 of Cyrtodaria siliqua. NCBI lineage: Eukaryota > Metazoa > Mollusca > Bivalvia > Adapedonta > Hiatellidae > Cyrtodaria > Cyrtodaria siliqua. The sequence goes on from JAWPHD010009990.1 coordinate 68,227, forward strand.
AAGAGCATTGAACTACTGTTTACGCTGGTTCGGGGAATGCAGACGTACGTCTGATGTTATGTGCATTATTAACAAATACTCTTTTGTATTATCTAAATAACTTGTAGAGCATTTCTGCGTATATATATGATGTATTTCTAGATCGTATGGTTGAAGTGACACGTTTGCATTTGAGCAGTACACGGGTTAGTTTATACAAACAAGCAGGCAATATCTTAGCCCAATTGACCTACAGAAACTTGGACAACATCACTTGAGCATCTTTCTAGCAAATAGTATAGGATATATGGAGCGCTGTGGTCTAGTGGTAGATCGTTGGACCCACGGTCGAAAAGTTGTGGATTCGATCCCCGCAGTGACCATATGTGTGGTGTCCCTGAGCAAGACACTTTATCTGCATTTGCTTAGTACTGGTTCTACCCAGGACAAAATCGAGAGTGATTAAAATAAGTTCAAGAACTAAATAGAATAACACATAAACCAAGTCAATACTCTTACTTCAAACCCAGCGCCCACCTGTCCGTATGTGATTTCATCCACAGTTGGATCCTCCAGTCCATCATCCAACTCGCTGTTGCAATGACATATGCCCGAACCTTCTGAGTAATACAGAGACCGACTCCGATATTGTGAACAGGAACTTGCACAATGGCCGAGCGACAATGACGTCATAGTGTTGGTGATAATGGACATGTCTGGGGTGCGACGAATCATCATAACGTCCATCAACGATGATTTGTAATAAGGCTTCCATTGCTCGCAAAACACTTCGGTGATAATGGCGACCGCAAAGAAAACAAATGTATGTAAATGCTTTGAATGCATTTCACATTATCCGATGAACCAATTATATATCTCTAGCTCTCGTGTTTGTACCAATTAAAATGTGTCTGTCAAATTTAAATACTATTTATATCCTTTCTTTGTAAAATACTATTCTTTACGAAATTTGGAATTTAATAATTACCGTATAAAACATCCAATGGTATGTGTTATTTGTTTCGGTAATAATTTTTTCAAAACATATTTCTTTCCGTAAGATAAATAAAATAAAGTCTGAAATAAATCGCACGTTCTCGGTGTGATCAATGGATAATTTCTGTATAATGTTTGCAAATAAAAACTAGTACCATCCTCATGGATCACCTTGGACTGACAGACACACCAAACGTTCATTCGTAGATTAATGCTATTTTTAAATTTTTTATAAAAAAGCTAGTTAATAATTAAAAAGTCCAATAAGCACCATTGTCTATGGCTCAGTTGGTGGCGCTACACTCGCATTGTCCTTAGCAAGAGTTTACAAAAAATATTTTTAGAAATGTGATATATATATATTATAAACGGCTTTAACCAGCCAGGCCAAACACAAAAACCGGAGCGTCGAATTAAAGTTACCAGCTCATAATTCATTTTACGCATATTCAATCAATCTATACGTTTTATCGGCAAATTTACATTATTAAATGAACTGAACTCCTGGACAGAGTTTTGATAAACGGGTTTGTAGTGTAATTTTGCCGTTATTTGGCGGGTTAGTTCCTTTAACGATTACCATCTTCTGATTGGCACAGACCGCATTCGGTTATTATGCATAAGGAATTTCTAAGATAAATGTTATGGAATACACCCAGGCATAAACCATTCTTTAGACGCAACTCACTTAGGGGAATGTACTGTATGTAATGCATTAGCTATGAGTCGTCGGAACATTCGGTAGACATGATTGTCAAAGTTAAAATACAGTTTCTCTTCATTTCCAGCTTCAATGATGTATGAGGACAGTGAATGAAGACATGGTCTATATTATAAAAACTGTTATTTCGGTAAAAAGTTAAACGAACTGTGACCAGTGTATCGTAATCGTAAGCATACTCGATTGACTATATTGTATATTGGAACCTATTTTTACACCAATTATTTGTAAGGGCCAAGGCATACGCAACAATGAAACGCAAAACATTACCCCTTATACCTCAATCACTTAATACTGAATAGTCAAACTACCATTTGAGCCCCGAGAAGAGTCCCTCGCTGACTCGATTTATTTTGTGTGTGAGTGATTAGGTGTAGCGCTATGTATGTATGTATCTATCTACAGTCTATTTGCTGCCACACTGAAATACCATGCCATAGTACATGCTACCCCATCCAGTCACTTTTTTTTTCTGACACCGGTTCAACCAGACGTAGCACTACCCATTATTTGCTCGTCAAGCAATGGTTCAAGTAACTACTACCGTTTTCAGCGTCTTTAGTATGACGCGGCCAGGGGACTCGAACCCCACGACGTCCCGATTGAAGGCCAGACACTCTAACTCTAACTCAGACACTATACCATTGCACTTCGGTACACCGAAGACATTAGTCGCGTTCCCCAGGATTCGTTGAATAGACATTTTCTATTAACAACGCAGTTATCAGTTAAAACAGTTGTTTACAAATTAAATTGAAGGAGACGCAATTTAACCAATATATACAATGCAAGATAATGTTGCCGGCTTTAAAATTGCGTTTGCTACAAATCATAGTTGTTTATTCGCAACCGGTTGTCCGAGTACATGTACTTTTTCGTTTGTCCTTTTGTTTTCTTTTCTTTTGTCTTTTTGCACATTTATAATTTAGTGAGACGCCGCAGCTTAAATAATGACAATATGAATTGACTTTCAGCAACAGTTGGCGGAAACACTGTTGCATGTAAAGGAAATATTAATCTTGGCGAATGGGATTATATTATTTATGCTTTTCAGTAAAACACAATAGATCGGGACAGAAAATCCAATACGGCTATTGATTAACTGATATTATACAGGAGAAACGTCAATATTCAAACTTATCTGTAGCATTTCTCCCGTCGTGTGGACCAAGAACGAAAAAAAAAGAAAAGAAATTAAAATGCCAATACAATATGATAAGGAGTTTGCGCCTAAAATACATTTCGCAAAACGCGTCACTAATTAGTTTAAACTTATTTATTTTACATTGATTGTAACGAAAGCTCTATGAACTTATTTGAATCACTCTCGATGTCTTCCTGGGTAGAACCAGTACTAAGCAATGCAGATAAAGTGTCTTGCTCAGGGACACAACGCATATGGCAATGACGGGAATTGAACCCACGACTTTTGGATCATGGGTCCAACGCTCTACCGCTAGACCACAGCGCTCCAAATTGAAACTAATTGAAACATATCTAATGTTTTTAACATGTAAGCGTCATTTAAAATAGTTATATTTGCAACAAACTCAATCATAAATTTGCTTAAACACTATCCGACATTGAACGTCTTTCAATGAGCTGAACTGAACTGGGATTGAAAAGGGTTTTTACGGCGCACCAACACAAAACGGTTATATGACACCAACAGGAATGAACATTCCAGGCCAACTCTCCATTTACATCTAGATAAAAGATATGCAGAATGGGCCTAGAACCTTCTTACCTGCAGAACTGCAGAGTTGCTGAAAATTCTATTGTAAACTCTCCATTTGTCGTTGGAGCCATGGTCATTGTTTTCTGCAACCACTCAAGTACCACCTAAAACAATACCGTGATGATGAGGAGGACATTTAATGAACATGGCAAAACATTTACATACACGTTCAATAGTTGCACTTTTGTATTGTTGTTTAACTGCTCATCAGCACATTATATGCTATTTCGAGCCGCCCCTGAGAGAGGATATATAGGAATTCGAGAACGTTGATCTCTCGAATAGATTCCTATAACGTGCTCTGACGATTATTGCATACTGTTCAGTATACTCGTACGGAACAACCTGATTTACGGTTCCATCACGCGAACGCGCGTAAGGAAAATGTCCTGCCCAAGAACACGTCGAAGTAATCCAGTGGGGTCAGTAAGGCTCGAACACGTGATCTCCTGATTCAGAGTCAAACGTGCGTGCTTGTCCACCGCTCTAGGGTCTGAATTAAATTGCATTCTACGTATATTGATTATATACTGAACAAAAAAAGAAACTTCCGACTTTTTTGCTAATATTTCCAGAAGCCAGAGTTTGAGGGCATATACAAGCTTAAACAGCGCTTTAATAAAACAATGTTTGATATTTGTAAGCACACTTAAGTGAGTAACAAATATGCCATTAACAGTTTCAAATTTGATAAACAATAAACTTAATAGATGATATGGACGTTTTAAAGGGAGGTAATTTGATGATTGTTGATAATTAAAAGCTGCTATCAGCTGTCATTTTTTTGGTAAGGAACATATAGAGAATATTGTCTAGGACAAATATCGGTAATTTTCGTAGATTTAATTTTCGTTTGTGGCCAGAAAGCATGTTTTAACAAAAAGGGGGCTAACTCCCTTTTGTACTGAACTTTTCAAAAACATCTTTGTTTGGACTAGTGCTGGCGATCTATCTAAATATTCCTAAAACATCATTAATTTTGTCCTGTTTTGCTGTCTAGACAATCAGCATCAACATCAGCGGAAGTTGTTTTTTTGTATAAAAGTGGAAGTACACATTGAAAAGGCAAAGCAAACACAATCTGATGGTTTTATTCGTGTTTGGATTGACACCCATACTTCTTCTAGATCGCCTCAAGTCCTTTTAACAACAGCGCTCGACCTCTACCATAGATTTGCCTTTTCCAGCTTTCATTTTCGTAATCTCTTCATAAGCGCTTTCTCCATTTCATATTTTTCAAACATGATTTATTTTAAAATGCTCTGAAAAACTGGAATAAAGCTAAAAGAATTATCAAAATTCCATGAAAAATAAAATTGTTGAAAATTTGCAAAGAATAATAAATGGAGGCGGCCATCTTGAAATGATGTCATCGCGTTGTTTTTTACCATATATGGCATATTGACAAAATATCTTTTTAAGCAAAGAAAATCACTACAAATGAAAAATAATCATAAAATGTATACATCTTCATTTGTATATTTATAATTAATCAATTTGCAGTTATTTTCTTTGTTTTAAAATATATTTTGTCAATATGCCATATATGGTAAACAAGCGCGATAACATCATCGTCCCCGTTTTTCGGGGTGTTGCCTAATGTTTTAGAGCATGTGTTTGGTCCTTTGGGGTCATCAAGTCCAATCTGTGTGGCTTTGAAGTAGAATATCGCTTAAGCCGGTGCTAGGAGGCGTCAAAGGTGTTGCATTTCACATTACCTCTCATGAACAGCCTCAATAAAACCGAGTCTGCTACTTTTAACTCTTGTTTGTGTCTGTTGCTTCCAAAGGATCACGTTTTCATTATGTATTAGTATTGTGTTTGGATTATTTCATTTAATAAGAAATTTAAGCCAGAACACTGCAGATAATAGCATCTGCAGATCACCATGAAAGGTGATTGGTCCACTGTCACAAAAGACACGGGACAGCACCTATTCAGTTTGGATTAAGCCAATTAATGAGACTCTACCTATATTTATAACATTTTAAAGGGATTGCATGCCATCTGGAAGAAGCATAAACCAAGTACATATACGAATAAAACCATAATGTTTCCATACTCACTGTACATATGTACTAAACTGGGATCAATGTCCGTACGATTTAATTATTGTTAATGAACAAATTTAGCCTGAGAATCTAGACCACTCGGCTAGTTTTTGATCATATATAATCATTAATAGATTAAGGCTGATCGAAGTAGGCTTTATTTGAATTATATGTGCCACTGTTTGTAACTCCTTCTAACATGTCTAAACTAATATGTATGATTTAGCAACAAAAACAAACTGAGTCAAACATATTTCATGAACAAATAAATATAAATATAACCAAAGGTGGCCTGGGGCTGAACTTGATGCATATGCACATATGCACATTGCACATACTAGGACGGTTTTATTTATTTTTATTACATTTCTATGTGTGAAAGATCTCAGCGCAAGAATATTCATAATCGCTAAATATTAATAACTAACTCAGAACACAATAATAACTAACGTTGCTAACTCAGAACACAATAATAACTAATAGTTACGACGTCGACGTCATCCGCCGATAACATTCAATATTTAAAGCGAATATTTGTTTGAAAATCTTAATTTAAAATGTAATAAATAGATTATTTAACTGCTGGGATCGATTATTGGGTAATCATTCACTTGATGGTAGACGTGCTTTGTTTTTTCATCTCACTCGCGTGCGCTCGTTCGTGAAAAGAACCACACGTCTACCACTAGTGAAGGATTTCCCTATAATCGATCCCAGCAGTTACATAATCTCTATGTATTTTGAAGGTCACAAATCACCCTTATAGATCGCCCCCAGTCTCCTGGGGCTTTAAATACTCAGTATTACTGAACTGTTATGTAATGAATGAATGAATGTATGACTGAATGGTGTTTTACGGCACGTCGACAAAAAAATAGGTCATATTGTGCACAAGAACTGATGAAAGATGAAGAAATGAACTGTTATGTAAAACATCGCTATTGTATGAGTATTCTGTGATGACGCATGTGTTATATTCTTTTCTGTTATTTATTATGTATGATTAAAACAAACTCTTTAATAAAAGGCTACCCTACAGAAAAGCAGAGCGGACATTGCGAAATTATGTTTATCTCGTGGTTGGCCACGAGATAACCAACCAGTAGGTTATGCTTTTCTCCCGCAGAAATACTAGAAGTTCCAGAAAGAAAACATACATGGGCACGCACGCACGCATGCACTTATATCAAAGAACCTGTTTCACTCGTTAATCTTCAATCGTTAATGTCTTCAATTTAAGAACACTGTTGCCTGTTACTTAAGAAACTTACTCGCTGTATTCATGGTCTTCATAAGAACCGTGTTGGCTGTATGCAGGGTATATATCTAAGAACCGTGTTTTCTGTATACAGGATATACCTAAGAACCTTGCATGATCATAGGCCTATACAGGATATACCTAATAACCTTGCATGCTGTAGGCCTATACATGATATACCTAAGAACCTTGCATGCTGTAGACCTGTATATACAGGATATTCTTAATAACCTTGCATGCTGTAGACCTGTATATACAGGATATTCTTAATAACCTTGCATGCTGTGGGCCTATGCAGGATATGCCTAAAAACCTTGCATGCTGGATATACATAATGGTGTTACCTTTAGTGCAGTTGTTACATCTAGTGCAATTTATTGTATTTCCTTTACTGTATGTTGTTAGTTTTTGTCCCAAGAGTGTTACCTTTAGTGCAGCTAGTTACCTTTAATGCAATTGTTATCTTTAGAGTTGCCAGAAACGTATTTGCTGAGTGTAAAGAGCGCACCTAGCACTTTAATGCTTCTTCCTGCCAAATATTGCATATTTACAAAACTTATGGATCAATTATACAAGTAAACCACATCTGGCGCAAATATGTTTTGCATACATTAATGAAAAAATGCTGAAGCATCTCTCACAAATGAGAAAACAATTAATTCAAAATTGTGTTTTTTCCCGCTGAAATATTGTTGTGGACTTTAGCGAAAACGTTTGCGGTCTTTAGCAACAATATTTTGAGTGGACTTTAGTGGAAAATGTTGTGGACTTTGACGTTCTTTTTTTTGTGTGGACTTTAGCGGAAATTTATGTTGACATTAGAGGAGCTGTATTCTTTAGCGGTGCCACAAGTGTTCAATACTCAAACTGAATAAATCCGCTTCTAGGCTATATTTGTTCATATTAACGTTGTTGTAGTTATTGACATTCTTTTGAATTGTGCACAATGCTTAACTTTGCAAAATGTAAATCATCTGCGAATGCTGTTATTCAAATATACAGTAGAATACATTATTCATTAATCTCTATAATAAATTAGTCTTTGCATTACTGTTATTTCTGAACAACGGTGTTGAGCGTATCCATAAAAAAAACAAGAAAATTTAACAACAAAGCAAGTCGGTGATGCATACCAAAGTATTAACCGACTTCATATATTTCTAGTTAAAACACAGCTTTCGATTTGTTTCAGATATTTCAGAGAAATAGCTGCAAGTATTAGTGACTATGTTTCTTACTAACTAAACGTACTCCTACAATTTCCATAACAAACCATAAATACGACAACCTCCATGAATACACACTCTCTCTATTTTATTATATTAGTAACTTTGAAAGATACATCAAAAGACATGTTAGTTTCTCACCATTATTAAAGTAGCGATCCCGCCAACAACAGCCACATACGCCGTTTCTAAACCTACAGACAACGAGGTATATGTTTATATGTATACTTATTTTGAGAATCCAACTCATAATTCATTTTACGCATATTCAATCACGGGTATTTAAGAACCCGTAAATAAACCTGTCCATTTTATCGGCACATATACATTATTATATGACTTGAACATCTGGAGAGAGTTTTGATCAAATATTGTGTAGTGTAATTTTGCCGTTATTTGGCGGGTTAGTTTGTGTAATTATGATTTGAAAACTAATATGAATTGATGATTTTCTTTTACAAAACACTCTTGCCGCAACGAACATGTGTGTTGTACCTAAAGTCTAAAATAAAGCATTATGTTGACAATATAATACTCTCAACTGTAGCCATCCCTATGTTGATAATACGTGATAATGACAATAACAACATTTTGATACACGATTGCCGATGCACCAACCAGTCCAATCGTGAAAACTCGGCCAATCCCGTCATTCTTCGGGATCCCGCCTCGTGTGTATATCGACGCTTCGGCATGTTGAAAATCTTGACATTTTGTTAGCCGGAAAAAAAATGTTGTCACGGAGACATAAACACGCCACGACAGTTCTTCCCAATTTTTACCATCAGTTCTTCCTAACATTTTGAATCAAGGTTGGCGACCTCGTAACACGAAGTGCTAGACGTACACATCAGCACAGATTAGCGTGTGCATAACAACACATATAAACTGTTCACCTCCACCAAGTGTAATTATGAGATTGTACTATCAAAGTGAAATGTAAAGCAACTGTTCATTGCTACCTTACCATTTGCAATAATGAAAACAATAATAATGAACCTTTTTTTACAAAAAAAAAGGAAAAGGAAATCAGCAGACTTGCACCCTGATTTCTATGGCTCGAACACGACGCCTCATCCGACTGCACTGCAGAGACTAATGAACGTTATTTTGCTAATATTTATATAATAATTACCATATGCTACTTTTCAGTAGACTGATCTCCTAAAATGTCATTTCAGCACCTTTGAACATTGCAAAATATGTGTTTATACCATTGAAGTCTTTTAGACGAGTTCACTAGGAGTTGAAGTTGTAATGCATGCTTATCGTCAACTACATGATTCACAGTCTGTTAAACATAGACAAACACAAAACCCATATAAGGAGCAGCGGAATAAACCACTATCGATTGTGTTTAATAGGAACAGTTATAAATATTCTATGAATATATAAAACATAATCGGTGAGACAATATCCCCTTGCTTGTAGACTGATTGAAATATCAAAGAATTCGGAATAATATCCACACATGATATAACAATGCTTTTACTGTATCAAAAATGGATCTGATTATCATATTAGTAAGTATGTTCACGTTGTCGCAGCATTTATATCAAGACCAGGACCCAAAATGTTCGATATTGCTACCAACTCCGGTTGCAAATTCTATCATTATTTTTTTGAATTAGCAATGTATGTCGATGACATTTTTTTCATGATAGCAATCTGGAACGGGTAGCTTAATACAGTTTAATTCGAAAAACAATAGGTGCATCATTGAAGCCCTGGCATCAGAATTTGGATGTTTATTTTTGGACATTATTATATTTTGAAAATTGTTAATATACTTTTAAAATATGCAGTTAATTTTATAATTCATGTTAATTTAATACAGAATAAATAAGCTTTGTTTCAGCATTGCATTCTGCTTAAAATCACTATTTTGCTTAAAACTGGAAGTCATATTCCCCCCACCCACTATTGACACATTGTGTATGCACTAAGGTTAGTATATATGTTTTTACATTACATGTATACAGTTGTAAGAATGAGTACTTTACAATTATTCTACGATGATTTCTATTAAATTATGAATTAATGAAAGTATGCAATATGCAACGTCCTTGCCTTTGATTACATATATAAGTTCAGCAAGCCTGGAAAGAGGATATGTACGCATCGAACAGGAAGTGTAAGCCTTCCTCCGAATAATTGCAACATCACTGTTATTTTAATTTTCTGATATATGCAAATAGTGCACAAAAGACACAAACAGTCCAAAGAATTCTAGACAAGGGAAATGTGAGTGGTCCCACTTTTTATGTGCGTTATTCAATACTTATTATGATTAAGACATTTTGAATATGTATTACATATATAAAGACACGAAGCAATAATTAACACATGCAAACTCAAAATCCAATTAGAAGTCTATTTCAATGCCTTTAATTGCAAGTTATGCCTATCTTAACGATATTTAACACCAGTTTGAATAAATAACAATAAAGAAGTATGCATATGAAATTGAAAACTATTACAATGTACGTCCCGATCAGCCATACGAGACTATCTTTGTCTTCAAGAGGAAATAAATCTGGCCAAATAACCCACCGACGAAACTCAGTGGCGCCGGCGAGGCTTGAACCAGGGTTCTCCGGATTTCAAGTCCACCGTGCTATCCACTGGGCCACAGGCTATATACTGCGTTGAAATGCATACATCTAAAATGCTAAAACTATTATTTCAATGATACGGTTACATCCAAATGGCTGTGGTTTACAACAGTCATTCTTTTCTAGCAAATGTGTGTATGTGTGTTGTTCTAAGGAGTATACTCCCTCCGCCAATGTACCAAGAGAAGAATCGCTCAATGACACGGTAGTATGTCTGGACTGTCACGAGTTGCAACATGTCTGTAAGCCTTATGCATGCCATCTTCGGGATGGTTAAAATATGTACTATTGATTTTATGAATATGTAGTTCTGCTCAACCCGGGGCTAGAGGGCGTGAGCGGTAGATCGCATATTTCACTACCGTTCATGAAAAGTCTCAATCAAACCGAGACTGCAATATTTCGTATGTGTCGTGTTCGGCCGTTTCCAAAGGTCCACTCTCATACTCTTTTATATATGCCCAGCCCATTGCTACGTTTTGATGGGTAATATCAATTAATGGCAAAGTCTTTGGAATAATAAAAGACAATTAATAGTACTCATATCATATATCGATTAAATAATAGTTAATAGTATTACTTAAAATTACAATATTGAAGTCGGTTAAAACAACAACAGCAACAACAAAAAGAACGCTTACACATCAGGATCGGTACCCAGGATATCGGGATAGTAAACATTTGAATGTTCAGAAAACTATGTCTGACATACAGGTACTAACTACAAGTACTAACTACAACACTAATAATAATATGGTTTTCTTGATAGTACTTTTTGCGAGTTAAGGGTGTACAACAATATAGGCCAATTAAACCCTATCGTTTACTTTTTTTTTTCTGGGTATTGTCCTTATTGTTAAAGATTTCCTTTCGATATGATATACGTTTATTTACACTGTCTTGTGAAGAAGGTTTAATACCGCGGTTGTGTACACATAACATCAATTTAAGTTAACCAATAGGACGTATTGCCTACTGACCGTTCCAAGTCACTTATCCTGTATTCACCACTGTACAGTGGTCACTGTATTTTATCCAACGCTTCATGTGAATACCCAATTGGTCCATAATGTATTTGCCATGACAATGCAGCGGTCTCCTTTGTGGTTTTAGTGGGTGGATTTATAGAACATGCGACTTGTAAACATCGTTTTGTTTCAGGAACATCAATATGTTTATTTAAATCTAAA